>JAQGCB010002441.1:0-11530 GCA_034698835.1 Protaphorura tricampata | reverse complement strand
CTTGTAACCTAACTTGTATAGGTATTTATTCGCTAACAATAAGAGAGAATACAGATTTGGAAGATGTACATTGTTTCGACTGGCTAGTATAGTAGACGCTCCACGCTCATATTGTATTTTTACATCTTGGTATACATTTTATTACTGCCTAGTTTATTTCTTTAACCCCGTCAGTTGTTCGTAGCAATTTTTCGGAAAGAATAAAACACTTTATGAATTAAAAAGAGCTAAAAGCATTTGTATCGTTCCCGGCAAGGTTTCATTTTTATTTCTTTAATGTTTTCAACAAACCAAATGGACTGGGAATATCATAAAACTTGATAGGTTGATAGTTTGGTTCAGACATATTTACATTTCCATAAAAGTTTTTGCTTCTGTAGGTTGAAGCCAATTTTCAGGTGAATATTCAGCATCACCCTCAAGAACATGGAAAGTATATGCGAGTCGAGGTTTAGATGAAGTATTTGGTTCACTTTGATGAATCACTAAACCGTCTATCATAACTAGATCTCCTGTGAATAGTTTAAATAATTATTAACACTTAGGTTCAATTTAATAGCAATACATCAATTCAGTTTTCTCATGGAATTATTACTCATAATTCGCCTTTCAATGTCGGGGTCGAGGTTAACATTACCTATATTTTTACTCAAGTTACGAGGTTTTAGTGCGGGAAAATTACCTGGCTTTGCTGGTGCAGCTACTAACTTTTCCTTTGGAGGATGTGGTACTGTTTCTCCACGAATTACGAAAAGTTGCTGCGAGTCTTTGTCAGGATTCCGTACATACCTTTAAAAAATGAGTCATTTTAAATATTTAAACTTCAACGATCAGATCTCAATTTCTCAATGCAGCATAAATGAGTCAGTTAAATATTATGAGTAACTTTGTTCTTATGAGAACCTTTGGTACAATTTTCCTTCATTATGAGAACCCGGCAAAAAATGAATACAACCGTTCTCAAGGGTAGCGTCATCCAAAGCGATCCAAAATCCAATTAGACTACCTTCAACAGGCTCCGAATACATAAATGATGCATCTTGGTGTGGTGTAACTTCAAGAAGAACAAAGTTCAATTAATTCGAATTAGTAGTTAGGTGATTTTGTAGAACTGACTCACAGAATTACAAGTAAACAACTAATTGTATGGAGCAACATAATATTCAATTCTGCTTGTATTACCTATTCCTCCTATTTTCGGATGTTTAAATATAACCATACTCTGTATTACGGTTGGCTTTTTCATGCTGGTCAGTTTTTGTAGGACCGTCTTGATCTTTGAACTAAACGTGACAGAATTGAAGTCCGGGTCATATTTGTGGAGAGCATGTCCGATTTTGTTCAATGCTCTTTCAACATCTGGAGCAACCATCTTTCCAGCTGCATCCACGGCTTTTTCTTCAAAAAATCCACGGATTTTGTCTCCACTTTCAGCAAAATATGTGTCGCGATTATATTTCTTGATATGGAAAAGCCGTTAGAAAATATTTCCCTTTAGCTTAAGTCGTGTACAGTTAATTAACATCTCACCGATTGGTTTGAGCTTTCCAAGTCTTTTGCCACCCGGAAAACCGAAACGGGGGCATCTTGGCAATATTTCTCTACCAGTTGTTTGGTTGCGTCTTTTAGCCGTTGAACATCAGTAGCACTGAGGAATCCAGGAATTACAGCAAACCCATTCTCCTTAAACTGCACCGAAAGAAAAATATTTTTAGTTTATGTCTTACTTGATTCAGACAGCGCGTCGTTTAAAAGACGCAATTTTTGAAATTGGGTTCATATTATTTGACTTTTTTCAAAAGATACACGTACTAGACTCTAGACTAGTTGACATTTGTTCAATCATTATCATTATATTAATTTTATTAAGTATTCTCTAAATGATCATACCTTCTGCACAGTATCGTTGTCAATTGCAAAATCCATAACCACTTAAAATGAGAGTATAGTTTGTTAAAACAATTTTAGTTCCAAACTTCCAACAGATTTCTTGGAATGACTTAGTTCGTTTTGCTTTATTGTGTTGGAGAGCAAATAGAAAGGTTTAAACTTTTATTTTGGCTGAAAAAGGTATACCCTTTTGATGTTCTTTGAGTGATTTCAGGATCAGAAATCTTCGACTTCAATCAAAAACTGAACTATTCTAGTCACTCACACATGGCAATATCACATATGAGGCATTATGTTGCAAAGACAGAACGATAGAGCTATAAAATTAAGTTCAAAGGAAAACTACAAGAACTGATGTTGTTGCGTCAAACACACAGAAGCCCTTTTGTCCATTACATCACGAAGCACGACATTCACTTTAGTTCATAATACGTGTTTCTAATTGTACCCGCTTATCACTGACTAAATATAGTATATATTCCATCCCGAGGGATTTCTGTTATCTTTAGGTTAAGAACTGTACACCCTCTGGAATGGATAGCTCTTGTTAGAAAGCATCTGAATAAGGCTAACTGTTCTACCAAGTAACTTATTGGTATTTTGTTCATTTTTTATGTAATACCATATCTAATCGTAGTGGATTGAGTTGATCATCTATTGAATGAAAACTTAAGAAAATATTCAGCTGTAGAAGTTCAAGTGTTCAAGCGAGGACGACGTGCATTGAATAGGATATTTTACTTTATGTCGTCTTAAGTCTCTTAAGTCTTCAAAGATTAATTAAGTAGTTAAAAATTGTAGGTGCTAAAAATGTGATTTGAGATACTGGGAAAAAACAATAAAGAAAACGCGGAACATGCGTTTAAATGCAATGTCGTATAAAATTCCGTCCGAATACATGCATCGGAACAATATAAAGTGTGATTAGTGAATTAGTGTGATACTGTATAGTATAATAATGATAACTATTTCAATACACATTTCATTGTAACGCTTTTACCTTTTCGTCTGGAGAAGTTTCGGATATTTAACCGAGAGTACTATTTTAGCCATAGGAATACGTTCTATATACGTTCTTAAACCTTCCTGCATAATGATTGTCTAACTGTATTCATGCACTTGTCGTAACTAGAGCTATAATATTTATTGGAGTTCCGATTTCCGATCCGACCCATCCACCCATCATCCGAACTTGTAGCGTTTGTTCTGTACTCGTTCCGAGCCGCTATTACTTATACTTGCAAAAATTATCGCCGCAATTTGACATCGAGCACAAGGAGCCTTGACACCTGAATCTGCTTTTGGTTTAATAAGACATTTGTGGGTACGGAGAAGTCCCGCTGAATTTTGGGTCAAAGCCGAAAAGTTTCATAAGTAAACAGAGAAAGTCCTTTATGTTACACCTTGCTTACGTCAAAGTCTTGTCAAAATAATTCGTCCGGACAGAAAGCAGCGCTACACTAGGGGTAGACAGCTGCAGTGAACGCGTCAACCTCTTGAGTCTTGAGTCTCTTGAGTTGAGAATTGAGAACCGAAATGACGGGTGCCTAAGATAATAATGTGTCCAAACATTTTGTTTCTGAACTCTGAGGTCCAAAAATGAAAGAGTACAAATTAGACCTGTTTTTAAATACAAAAATCTAAGGTTTTCCAAGATTGAACCGTGCCTCTAATTTCAATTACACATACGGTAAATGTGAATTTTATTAAGTTCCTATTTCTTACTATAAGAACAATGTAAACAGTGCACCCTTTTTCTCCCAATCTACATCGATGTAACAGGTAAACGGAACTTCTGCTGCTCAACTTTAACTTTGGAATAAGCCCGCAACCATTAGTGTCAGTCTAGTCATTATATTAGAAGGTCAGGCACATACGAATTATATACTGTATCATCTTGAATTTTGTATATAGACCCGACTATATTTTCCGGTTTAGAGGCCATCACATTCGTTTGTTTTGGCGATAGAAGTAAATCAAGATTGGGATTTATTGGCAGTGATTGCAGGAATTTATAACTCCTCGAAACTTTGTGGAAGTGTAGAGTCGACGAGCTATGCGTATCGTAAATGTAACCTTTAGCCTTGCTACGTCCTCTCCAATTTATCTTTTCGGAAGTTTTTTTCTTAACTAGTTAGTGGGGAAATATGGGTCAGGAAGACAAGGCTAAGGGTGACCGGAAAGTTGTGTGGCTTTTGCACATATTAGCACTTCCAAATACTTTTCTAAGAATGATGACTTTAGTTTTTCTCTTGGAGAAAGAAAGCGGAATGAATTCTGTGACACGTCCTACCGTACGTTGCGTAAAATGAATTACAATAGTTGTGAAGTGAGTGCCAAAGAATTTTAAGCACTTTCCTTCTACTTTCGAGTTTACAATAGTACGAACCAGAAAGCTTTAATATGAATATTGCGGTTGAGGAAAGCTTTTGAATATGAGATGAAATGCCAAAGTGTTTGTCAAATGTGGTTGTGAGAAAGCCGGGACTGGACAGAGCGTATTCAGCACTCTAAAATACCAAATTTTTGCAATTGTACCTCCTAGTACTTCTCACTTCTCATTGCATGATTCCCTCCATGTAACTGGAATTTACTAGAACATTTAGAAAGCAAACATTATTTGATTATGGGAATTTTCTGCAATTTATACAGCGACGACAGAATCCAATGTCCAAGTTGTCAGCTGCCACTGGCAGTGTCAGACAATAAAGTCTGACTGGGCTTTTTCCATGTCATTGTGTTTTCACAATAATGTTTAATCAAATATTATTTAATTGAACAACTAGACTTTCTAGAACTAGTTTGGATTGGATCACTAATTTTTTTATTGGACTCTACATACGTCAATAGTTTATTTTGCATAACTGGTTTTTTCAACAAATATGCAAGCTTTTGTTGACGTTTAATTACTATTTTATTGTACACCATGCAGTCAAGGGCACATTTTTGTTTCATTTTCCCTATTCTGATCAAGTACCTCGTCAAGTTTAAAGAGAACATGGTGAGCCTGGTGACCTTATCTTGGGTCCACATAATATATTTAACAAGACTACGTATTCTACAGTTGCTCAAATATTGGGGTTTGAAATTAATATTTGTTGGGAAAAACACAATTTTCATTAAATGTAGTATGATCCATATGACCCGCGGGTGTAATCAGATCAAATGGTGGTATCGGTTAAACAAATCCAATTACATTGATATAGAGGTCATTTGACCGGTCCAAGGCTTGACCTCGAATCTATTATTAAATATATTTGGAAAAATGAACAACAACCCAAACCCACACGAAACTGTAAGTACATTTGTTAGAAGTTTGTGATCATATCATTTTACATTTTACTCCCGGTGAATCCGATTCGGATCGGGTTCCAGTTGATTGGTTGATTCCACGGATTTCCAATGAAAAAGTAAAATGCCCTAAAATATCTTGAAAGTTTGTTTTTAACATTTATACCTTGTCGAACCAGCATAGCTGGCATTGGCTAGTTGAAATATTCAATCACGGGTTCTGTCTAATCTATACAGTCATACGCCTATTAGTCGACTAATGCAAATAAAAAACTAAAGGACTAATGTAACACTTGTCATACACAGTTGAGTATATATAGACCACAGTTTTCACTTTTCATAGCGGTTGAAATTTTGCATGACCAGACTGTCCTAATTAGCGTATCTATGTCATACCTTAATTAACAGTTAACGTCACGTTATTCTGTAATCATGCATGAACAAATTATCTCGTCGAAAGGGAATGTCGTGATGAGCTCGAATGTTCCTATTAATTCAGCCGCTGATTAGTAGTTGTGGGTAGATTACAATTGTATTTTGTCGGCATGCAAATGGGGAAAATAATTATGGATTACACACTTAACCTTTTCGGACCGGGTCGGGAAAAAAAAACCCACCTTGAGTAGAAACTTGTACTTAGAACTTACTAGAGGTGGATGGGTCTGACAATTCATGCATTGTCACTAACATGCAAATTAAAATATTAAACATGATATTCGTCTCGCCACTTCGAAGGGAGGATAAAATTGCAATTGAGTATATTGTACCTCATAAAATTAAGCCGTCGGTAATTTGAGGAATATTAAATTAGTAGAATGTTCCGTTTTATCATGACACGAATGTACATATTGTATGCGATATTACATTAACAGGTGAGCCTTGACGGTCAACTTGACAGTCCTCTCCGTGCTAGTATTAACGAGGTAAATTTTGCATCGGTTTGCACGCTTATTATAGTAGATTCTGGGCCGAAAATCATTTGTATCGTAGAAGTAATTCTACATTCGTTCTAGGATTAACCCCGAAACCCAGGACTGGACCCAACACAACACAGTACACTTTAAATTGTATGAAAGATCCGGTAGAATCATCAAGAAACAGACAGGAAAGTCGTCCCTTTTGAATATAGATGTTTCTCTCTTTGATTGCTTTCACTATCGTATAGTAGTCGTCGATTAGAAGTTGAAGTGGTACCGCGCCCTACCATTTATAAATGATTAGGTCAGAGAGATTATTGGATGAGTTTTACTATTGATTTATTTATATGTTTACGTACATTCTGTTCTTGAACTCCTAGCCTTGAACTCGTCCTCATTTCTAATAAAATGACGAACAATCTCCTCCAGTTTTTATAACATGCATGTCCTTCCTACCCCCAACCTTAGGTTGTATGCATTTCAAATGAGGCAAGAACATGAATACCGAAATGAATACAAAGTCAACTATTCAATTTCATGGTTAAACTTCATTTTTTTATTTTTTACATTTGAGATTCGATCGTAAATTATTTTTACTACAGATGACATCTGTAAGTTTTTGATTTCTTTTATATAAATTTGTAGTAATAAGTTAAACTTATGATTAGGTAACATTCAATTCAAACTAAGTTTAAATTCTATTGTAAATACTTAACATATATTTTTGAATTCTCTTCTTCCTTTTTTTTTACCACCGCACAGTTTTGTCTTACAATTTGAAATAGTCTTTAACTTAGATGTGATGTGAGTGCACATTTTTCTAGATACGATTGTGAACTACGAAATAAGCAGTAATCTTAAGAATAATCTATCAATAATCTGGATTACATCGTTATTAAAGCCATAATATTTTACTCAAACATGCTTGTTTTTTTACAAGTACGTACTTAGGATTTATGTGAGAAAACGAAAAACAACAAAATACTCTCATAATAATATCAAACAATGAAAAATAATAGTCATCTGTGCCTTTCAATAAAAGGCAAGGGGCAAGGAGATCAAACAAACGCATTCACCAAAATACAATGATATTGGTAGAACGCGGAAAAATAAATGCATTGTCTTGCTACTAGGACTATAAAGAGACAAGAATAATATTGTGTTACGTACGTACGTGCTACTTTTTAAAAAGGTCTTGTCCTAATATGTTTTTGCTCTGTGTACCACTCATAAAACATTCACAAGGAAATGCTCCAACTGAGCAGTGACGACTTGACTTTATGTATAATTTTTAAACATTTGCGTCGACTACTAGAGTTCAGATTCTAATGTGCCTTTCTCTACTGTATAATTCGGTTTAGCACATGTGGCATAATGATTGACGTCATACCAGGATCTGGGTGACTGATAAGTAGCTAAGCTAGCTGTAATAACTACTCGGTTCGTAAACAAAACAATGTGGTACAATTGATAGGCGATAATTTGTTGGAAAGTATAAACAAATTATACACAAGCTAATATTTTCCAATAGGGTCACGACTTGAGAAAACAAGATTGAATAACTAATTATTGTATTAAATTTAGTACAGTGTGTTCTCGAAATAGCAATCATTACGATTGCAATTCTCTACTGCCTGAGGAAATCTTTGTTTTTGTTTGCTTGTTTTCTTGAAATTAATATTGGGATTTGCATTTGCATTCACACATACCTGGTATGCTCATACAATTAAGCTCTGAGTTGTCAACAATTTAATAAGAGATTTGGGATAAAGAGAACTTTTAACTTGAATGACTTATGAGTGGCTGTCATACTTACAGAATTTTCCACCGTTTTAATTTAAAACTACATACGTAAAAGCAAATACTGTTGTACGCAATACGTTATTCCTAATTTTATATGTTCTGTGCAATAGCAATATTTTCATTAATTAATACAATGACACCTAAAGTAGAAAAGTAGACGTATCTTTGGTTTTTTGCCTCTGAACAACATTGGGAATGTGAAGTTCTAATCTAGGGTTAATTTTTTCTCTGGGAGAATTAAAAAGGTGTAAGAAGACAAAGGGATGAAGGGATTCATCAATCAAGCGACTGCTGCTCAAATCTTGAAGCCCGGGTAGTAGCAGTTCAAAAGCTAAAGGCTATTCTATTATGTCTTGCCATCGCACCGTTGCGTTGCACCGCGTCGCTCCCACTTTTACTTTGATCTGTAACCCTTTTAAATGTCTTCCGGGTGACCAGGGGTAGTCTCGAGAGATTGAGATTCAATTCATTGCTGTAGTTTTAATCTCTTCAGGGACGAAATAATACCTTGACGATTTTTAAGTCTAGTGTACAGTTTAAGAAGTGAGACTTCATGACTGATATTTTTCGGGGTGGAGGAGCTCCATGTACAGGTCAGACTTGAGGAATCTTATGTAAGCGTCTCCTTCTAGCAACCCTTGTATTCTCTTTTGAGCTTGGTCAAATGTTGTGGCATTGGGTGAAAGCATTTTTGATACAAGTCCTTCTCTCGTTAGAGAATCTAGGTTGACCTAGAAAATTAAAAAAAAAATTTATTAGTAATGTGCGATTTATACCAGTTTTCTTTTGCTTCGTATAAGTAAATACGGATGAGCTATAAAAAAGTCAGCTTTCATAACACACAAAACTTTAGAATTGTGAAACTTTTGTATTCGTTAAATTCGACTTTACTGTTTTTTGTGTTTTGAACAATTCAGCAATTGCGCAAAGTATTTGACGGACGTCAGAAAACTTTTTCTGAGCTTCGAGCTAAGGTTGAATGAATGAGTCATATAATATAAAGGAAGTGAAAGAAAAGAGGTATGAAGCAACCAAACTGCGTGAGCGGTTGAGATTAAGATCAAATTATGATTCATGAGTCAGGGAGGAAAAAAATTAACGGTGAGAAATGTTTAACTTACTTCTTTTGGGGCTTGGGCAACGATGAACTCGTTGTAGATTTTTTGGGCCTTCAGTATCAATTTATTTTGTCTCGTTTTACGATAGTCTTCAATGGCGAGCCAAAACTCAATATTTTCATCACTGAACTCTCGTTGTAAGAATGCTCTGAATAGGGCTTGACCATCTATAGAGTGACCGGAAGTAAAGGAAACAAATAAGTAAACATGTAATTAGATTAAATTCTACTTTACGACATGCAATTATCCAAACCTAAACTACCCCTTTGTGTACGAATACATATACGTCGTAGTCTGTTCAATTAAGTGTAGGAGGGAATTAAAGTCATTCAAGGGTCAATTAAGAGATTTTTGTGTGTGGGTAGTCAACTGAGTGGAAAAAACGATTCCAAGTATAAAGCTCAATTTAATTTTTAATAGCTTCACTTTATTATGGCAAGAATTGAAGGATCAGGAGATGAGGTAAAAGGTAAAGGCCATCCAAACACTTACTACTGTAATAATGTAAAGCAGATATTATGTACAGTGTGTGAAATTTATTGCTTTTTTGCCTATTAATCTAAGATCTACGTACGTAAGTATTCCTTTGTACACGAATGCTAGGCTAAGTGTTGTTTTGTTGTGTGATGAATAATATGTGTAAGAAGTCTCAAGTCGAAGAAGAGCGAGTGAACGTCATAAAAACTTACATTTGGAGGCCATAAGATCATTGAAGGAGTTTGACCATTTCTGAGCTTCTTCCGGATGCGGTCTGACTGATGTGGAATGAATGGTACCTTCTGTATGACGACGTTTGAGAAATCCTAACCGGAATTTCATGTCTGTTCCTCTGTAAATAGACATAAAAACAAAACATCAAATTAGTTCACCTGGAAAAAAAGTAGTCGTCGTAGTCGTGAGTCGTAAACCGTAAACGTGATGTATGAATTCGGTGACATTGACATACTTTCCATCCCTACAATCATCACCAGGTTCATAGAAGACCGTTACAGCAATATTGTCCCGCCTACGTAGAACAGTTACTTCTGAGAAATGGACTTGGATTGGTCGGAAGGTAATATTCCCTATTAAATATATTCCTTCCTCCTCAGGTGTTATTACCCGGGTGTTATTTTTAGGTGTTTTTTCTGAGATAGACTGATCTGGCAAACTAATCCTTAATGTACGGGCGTGTGTCCTAGGCATTCATGGTCACATGCTCGCTCACACGGTTGGATGATTGGATGGATGGGAATAAATGGTGTCGGTGTTATTATGGTTGACCCTGAAGAGACTATTATATTTTTATATTCCTGACTCTTGTCCTGAGGTCGCTCTCCAGAGAGATTGATGAATGACAGCTATTAAAATGACCTTCTCAGAAGTACTGCGGTCGAGTGAATTGCAATGCAAATTTTTTGGCGACCTCTTATCTTATTTCACGGAAAACTCGGTTCGGGTGTGTGGTATTGACATGAGACGACAAAGCGATGAATTGTAGCGTTATCGCGCATACGATTTATGAATGTATACATAAAATGCCCGCCTCCCGACATTTGGCATTTTGGATGATGAGTTTTTTGGCAAATGGCAATGGCAATGAAAAACATCTTCAGTGCTTGTACAATTTGCCGCCTGTCGTCTGCGTGCAATTCGAATGTTGTAGTCATAACATTATTATTAGAAACCTCTCTTGTCTACCAAATCAGAGATTACTACTTACTATTACTACGGACACTCATAAAAATAGAATGAACGTGTGTCTGTTTGTGTACGATTGTACAAATAAATGAGATACGACCATTTATTAGGAAATCGGAGGTAAGGGCAAGGAGCCAGTCTGCCCGGAGGTCAGATGGAACGACAAAGGTTGCATTTTTTGGTGTACGTACGAGTTCATGAGATGAGGGAGGACTTTGGTCCGATCCATTTCACCTAAGGCAAGACACCCAGGCACAAACAAAGAATAGTTTTTTTTTCATTTGAAAAGCTATTTATGGTGTCTCTCGTAAACGTAAATCGTAATTTGGAATTCTCACGACAGCTGAGATTTTAAAAGTCAATGTTACTACAACTTCAAGCTCTACTGTGTTTACACCGTGCTTGGATGCGCCCGTGGTTCGTAGCCCATGCACATGTCCTCGCCCGCCTAGCAATTTGGTCACGGATCGTTAGCAAAAATACAAGTATGCCTTTTATTCCGAATGTTTCGCGATGATGCGTTAGAACATTATTTTGACTCATTCCCATCCTTCGTCGTTAAGGTCGTAAGTCACTAGTCATGCTCCAGTAAGAGAAAACTATAAAGTGTTGACGGGGAAGATACTTCGGAATTCGTGCGTTCGAACCCTTGCTAATTTTCTAATGGCACTTCTGAGTTCTGAGTAGTCGAATTTGCATGCCAGAATTACTATGTACACAGAATTCAATTTCTTAACGATAAAGTCCACCGGTTATGATTTCAACCGGCTGCAAAAGGAATTTCGTTTTGTAATCATGACTTGAGTAAGTTAGTTTTGCCTAATCTAACCT
>JAQGCB010002440.1:0-11532 GCA_034698835.1 Protaphorura tricampata | reverse complement strand
ATTATTACCGCTCCTCTTCCACTACACTACTGTGCTGTACTACTTGACTACATGGGCCGATAGTGGAGCAATTTTTTGCCAACTCAGTCACCCTGTCCTGTCTTTAGGTGTTTTGAGAAACTATGTAGGTACGTAGAAAAAAAAATTGAAAAAAAAATTCTTGAAGCTTTGCCCGAGGTAGTAGGTTTCCCTTTCCCCGCTGCCGTCTTTTTTTTCTGGGTAATGGTTCACGAATGCAAGAAGAAGTGGAGCATTAAGTATTTTTTATCGCACTGGAGTGACTTATAAATCTACTTTTGGGGCGAATTATTCGCTCTACGATTTGTCTTGTGTTAAAACCATTTCACTGCCCATTAGTCTGTCTTCGTTCCACCTTTTCTCTCTTACATCCGACTACTATCTTTTCATCATCCTCGTAGTGTGTATATCGCGTAGTGAACTGAGAGTGACTGTGACTGAGACACTGTGACTGAGTCAGGAGGCAGTCGACAGTAGACAGTAGACTTTCTCCAGCACCCGGCACAGCACGACTGACACAAGTGTCCTTTCCTTGTACAAATGTGATATAACATTATTCGCATACAGAGTAGACGGAGAAGCACTGGCAGTGGTAGTGGTAGTTTTTGGTAAGGACATGTGAAATGGGTATAACGTGCGTGTTCGGTTGACTAACCTCACGCTCGACCGACTACCAATCGACTTTAGAAAGACGACTAGGATGAAAATGGTGAAAATGGTATGATATTACATACATGTTCATCGCATAGCTAACCTGGTTTTTGGGACTGCCTGCCTGGGTTATCTATTTAAATCATGGAGACACCACTCTTGAAAAGAAAATGTGAACATTTGTCACACAATTTTGTAAAGTGGAAAATATGTTTTCATTATGTCAATTCTCTTCTAACAAGGATCGTTCGTACGTACATATGTAGCACTTCCATCCCTACGATTCACCCTATTCATATTCCCTACAATTTATGAATTATCTGCACATGGGTTACCATCAAATTCTGTAAGGACAACGAACTAATGCCATGTGTGTATGTGTGTGTGGCCCAAGCTCCGGAAATAGAGCGACAACTCACTCGCCCAAATTAAAAGGCATGGAGTGTGACTTTGATGAATTCTCAATTCATTTCACTATAATTAAAACGCTTCATGCATGACTCTTGTGAGTTGTGACTCTCATCGTGTTAATCATACACATATGTATTACGTATACTTTAGAAATGTGTCTAGTCTATGTGTAGACCATTCCATTGGTGCATCGGTCAGAGTCAAACCCAACATTCTATAACCACAGCCAGCCTCAGTCTCACAGTTCTCTCTCATGACAATGTTTACCGTAATTTAAAAATAGTCGAGTCATGGAAATCATCTATTTGATTCATGATTCAAAACTTCATAGCCAGAAAATATTAATGTGTGTGCTTTTATGTAAGTTTGTGGGTGGGTGTTAATGGGCAAGATGGACAAATTACTTTTGGTTTGATTAAACATTAAAATTGGTCAAATATCAAGTCACGACTAACCCACGGCTGTGGGTTTAAATTGCGAAAAATTGCATCTCCGTTCATTTTAAAAAAAGTTCAAAAATATTTTTTAAAACACTGACCACGTCAATGCCTTTAACTGCAGGCACTGGAAAACTTGTAGGGAAGCATGTTGTCAAACTTTGTCCAGAACATAACACACCTGGGCATTACGATTTGGCAAGGGTCTTAACGATTCAGTTCGTGACTTGGAAATGTCTTGGAATTGGACATTCTTCAGTTCCATCCAATTTGTAATCTCTAACCTCTTCTGATTTTTTATTAGAAAATCTGGACACCCTGCCATTTCATTGTAAAGAAAAAAAAGTCTGACGACATGTGTAGTACGTAGGATTTTCAAACCACCCAAGGACAAGTTGACTTTCCGGACCTGAGAAAAAGGTCAAGAAGGAAGAAGGAAGGGGGTTTCGCGTCCTGTCAACCTTGACAAGTTGGAAAGAAAGGAGAGTGAAAAATAGTGCCCACTCTGTAAGAAAAAGACTCAAGACGACATGTAGGAAATGATTACGGAGTGGACGTGGACAACAGAAGACCCATACAAATAAGAACTGGTGAAAGTCAAAATGACTGGAGAAAGTGAAGTTTCCTCAACAATAACAGTAAGTGACTTACTATAACGGTGGCTACGGTTTTTCTCGCTGACTTACAAAGCTGCTGGTACTACTAACTTTAATGATATTAAATTTTAGCACTAACCGATGACGGTGAGTGAAATTTGAAGGACAATGGGTGGGTGACTGGAGACTTGACACTCGTAGTCTCCTTGGTCTTGCCCTGACGTTGCTTTAATTCGAAGCTTCCAATTATTTGGTTGCTCAAAATTGATACTGAGTCTCTCATCTCCACTGTAGGTATGAAGACCTGGAACACACAGAAGAAGAAAAAATAGAACATGTACACACACAAAAAATAGACAATGAAAGAGTTGCAGTTGGAGAAAAGAACTCTCAGAACCCACTAGTTTGGAAAACCAAAACACAACACACAATTTTCAAAGACTTTGCATGAAATGTGGTTCCTTTTTCCTGGTTTTGGGGTTTTGAGGGAAAAAAATAACTTGGAATTTCGGAAGTGTACTTCCTTTTCCTTTACGCATCATTACTCACGCTCTCCTCAGTCCTTTTGTCATTTCTCTTTTATGGTTCTTGTCAAAAAACCCATGGAAGAAACACAAGGCGTTGGGGCTGAGGTTCACAGCTCACTGACGTCAAAATAATTGATAACAGGCTTCACCACCCCTCGTGAAAGTGATTTCACTGCACCACACGTGTGTAATTAATTAATAATATCTAACAATACGGATACGGATATGGAATACAAACTAACTCAATAAATTGCGTACAAAAAAAAATTATTCGTTCTATAGTTCACCCATTTCATTGATTAAATTTAAGAAGAAAAAAAATCCAGCTCAGATTCTCAGGGTGAAAGTTGTCATCGTCTACGGGTTTTTAAGAACAACCTAATCGAATCGAATTAGGATTTTGGGTGTATACGTGTGTGTGGGAAAGAAAAATCGGAGCTCTATTAGTGCAGCTCAACTTAACGAGCTCAAATGAAAAATCTGTGAGAGTAAACGTATAAGTGAGATTGTATGAGTTGAGAATTTGAGAAGGAATTTAATTGTCATCTATCAATGTCACGATTCGCTCCAAATGCTTTCTTTTCCGATTTATCTCAAAGTGTGTGTTATATGCTGGCTCTGTTCTACTTTTTTTTGTAAGAGGAAGGATTCATCGCTTAATAACGGTAAATAATAATAGAAACACTGCGCACTCCGCACTGGGTGTGCCGGCATTGGAGATACTACCGTTTCAGAGAAAGTTTTCTTTATAACTATTCCATTCGAAGACAGGGTAGTCTTAATTTTAATTTGGGATTGATATTTTAGGCAAAAATAATAAAGCTCTTTTTGTGCAAGCACGGTTTTCAATAATTTTACGGTTATATTTTCCACCGACTTTTCAAATAAAAAGTTTTAGGAATTTGTCATTCGGCGAACCACATTTCGAATTATTTGAAAAAATGAGAATTAGAACGACCCTGCGAAAAAATGCACATGAAACACCTTATATTGAATTCTAATACTCTCTGGAGCATATAAACGAACTGTGCGTAGTATATGCTTAACATAATTGAGTTCCTCAAGGGGAACCGTATAAAATAGAAATGCTTGTCAGAAATCTAATCCTCCCTGGACTTGTTTCGAGGGTCACACGTTTTTCACTATTTTTTTGAACCACCTTCCCTCCCTTCTTTCCACTCCACATAAAAAGGGCATGGAAATTAAGACTTTCTCTGCATAAAACAAAGACAGGAAACACGCACTTTGGGATGGGTAATATGGTATTCAGAGCAGAGCTTAGCATTTCAAAACCGCCGCACATGCAGCAAAGCACCTACTTATTTATTCCATCTCAAATCCTCGAGTAAGCTTCAGCGGTGAAAGTACATGTACATACTCCATAGCATCCCAATATTACAAATGCTATGGCGCTACTGCTGCTACTGCTGCTGTGAACGCGCAAAGTTTTTTCTCCAACACCACAACATGTTCAACTTTCACCCTTCAATCCTTCCGAGAGATATGAGTGAGAATGTGAAAATGGAAGAAGAAAAAAAATATAAAAAACAAGAGCTGTTGAATGAGAATGAGAATAAAAAAAAATCTTTCTAAAGAAGAAGCAAGGGGCAAGAGTGGTGAACCACAAAAACATCCAAGGGAACAACTCCACGTCTTTGAACTTCCGATAAAAAGACATGAGGGAAATTTTTGAAACACCCGTGACGTGACGTGTTCATGGATGGACATGGCAAAACGCACGCCTCACGACGATGACGATCGGGACCGATTCTTCTAGAATCCACAAAACTCAAACAAATTAGTTTGGAAAGAAGAGACTACGGCAAACAGGTCATCCCAATCCGAGTTTGAGTCCACTAGAAGTTTTTTTCGGTCAGTTATTCCTCTCCAGGAGAAAGTAGGCGGATTCGGACTATTTTTAACAAGGAAACTACTTCGTATATAAAAATCATGCCAGAAAATGCAATATGAGAGGTCACAAATATAGTTTTGTCTGCCAACGTGTTTTACGTGTGAAAGTGGTTCCTTGTAAGATTAGGCCAGGAGTACGAGTGAGAGCATTGCGATTGCATTGACCAGAGCACTCATTCCATCCAACATGAGTAAGAAAGAGTACGTACGAGTACTACTTCCTTGACGACAAACTTTTATTGTCTTTCTTACAACTCTATTCAATTTTACTCACCGAAAGTTAAGAGTCGAACTGCTCCCATTTCCTTCTTCATCCAAGAAACCTGGAATTCACAATAAAATTTTGTCGTTATACGAGGACCCCATCTTGAACTGGGCTCAATGTCCGCTCTCTCTTACTTACGCACTATGTTATGTACTAAAATCGAAATAGTTCTAAAGTTATGAACATTAGGATTTTATTTCTACTCAAATTACGCAGTCTTTGAAAGTAAAAGGCATTCAAAAGTACATGGAGCCAAGGTTTTGTACAGTTGGCAATTTATATTAATATTCACACATTAAGTTAATTAAGTCAATTGAATTTGCCAGCCCAGAAACTGGAATAGAGCTTGATGATCTCAATTGCATTTATTTCCACTCCATTTTTTGTATGACTACCATTTGTAGTCGTCTTAAACTGAGTCGCGTGCGTGCATTTGATGATTTGGAAAAAAATGTCTACAAAAAGTGTGTGACCTCATGGGGGGTCGGTCGGCTCCGTGCGTAAGCTCTCAACTCTCGTACAACTTAAGAAAATTGCTTTAAATTATAAAATCGAATACGATTTGGATCCTTAGGAGTAATGTAACTCAATTTGAACAATGTGAAGATTGAATGGAAGAAAATGCTGACGGACGACTGAGACTGACGTCCCTTTACCATTGCCAACCACCCCAAAACAGCATTACTCTAGAAATTCAGGAAGTCTTCAGGAAAAGAACGCAATTTCTATTTCAGGCACACTCCTCGCCTCCTTCAAACTAATTTTATTCCACAATCAAGACTCGACTTGTTGAATTGATTTTTATTTATTCTTCTTCTTCTTCTGTAGCAGTTCTTATCGTATCCTCTACCTCTCAACTCAACATTTCTATGTAATGTTGTATCTGTACATGTACATGTACACGCACTACACTACACTACTAGGGTATACTCTGCCTCCTGTCAGCTATATGGGTTAATTTCACTTCAATTCCACGTACTTTCTCTTCCCAACCTTTTCCTTTCCTTTTCTTTTCCTACTCCCTGAAACATTTCCAATTTGTCGAGAGGAAAATAGAAAGCCAAAGAAGGAGAATCACAGGGAGCACTTTGTATTGAATGCACAACGAACCTCGAGTCATATATTGAATCGAATCTTATAAGACAATAGATAGTATGTTGCCGTCCACTTATGTGTACATTTTTATACACTACTGTACATAAACATTCACACATTTTGTCTTTGCTATTGTTTTATTTTTGAATCTACCAATTGCAAAAAAATAATGGGAGTACTATTAAAAATTAGGCTTTATTTGAAGGGTCCTCACTTGGGGAGAAATTTAATCAAGTAGTGAAAGCGTTTATCAAATCTTCTAGATCCTATAGGACGAAATCGTGCTAAAAGAACTGATCCAATTCTTAGGATAAATTGGAACCGCTAAAGACGAACGGAGTGACTCACTAGGGAACTGTACCAGTGACATTGGGCGTCAGCTGGAAAGTATTACAAGGTTAAAATAAGACTTGTGTTTGCAAATTGCACCACTCATTTGCAGTTAAAATAAAATGACAATTTGAGTCGAGTTGAAAATGCACAAGGCTGCAACATATAAGACTGTTGACTGCAGATATTGTGCATCCTCACCTCCACATTCACATACTCATACGTAATCTAGGTCTCGCACATAGTTTTGTGTTTTTAGACGCGGAAAACTGCACACACACACACACACACACATACCTAGACAGACTAGTTTTACTTTTGTACATGTACACATTAAGCCCATAAAAACCCCTCCTCGTTCTCTACGTGTGAAAAGTTTTCCCATCAAAGTTTATCTCGTTTTAGGCAGCTGTCATTCGGTATTATTCCTTGATTTCATCTCGTTAACATCAACGGTGTCTGACTTTCCCTTGTCTTTGACTCGGGGAAAACTGTCACTCGTATTACTCTCTCTCTCTCTCTCTCTCTCTCTCTCTCTCTCTCACTATTGCCTTGCATGCATTCCTTCCACCTCTGACGAACTTGCTCTAATTTTGCTTTCACCATAACGTCTGCCTCTGCCACCGCCGCCTCATTTTCTCTTCTCTCCATAACTATTTTTTTTTGTCTTTTTCCACAGACACAGACACTCCATAAGGCATAACGTGGCGGAAAGTGGAGGAGAAAGCGAGGAAAATGGAAAAGTCGAGTTGAGTCAAAGTTATGATTACGTTGTTGGTGATCTGAGGGGAAAAGATGAAATGGAACAAGAGAGATCTCATTCTCAAACTGCCAGCCAGCGTACGTACGTACGTACCAATTGGGAATATACTCACAAGGTAGCCCCTGTGGTGAGAGTTAAAGATTACCCGGCTTACACCACTTATGATATCAATTAGTTAGCGTTTCGATAATACAATTTTTATTTCGAGCGAAAACGGTGCATGTCCACACATCTCTTGCCCCACGTGATAGGAACTTTTCAAAATATTTAAGAGTTTAGTAGAAAGTATCGGTTTTGACAGTTTTGAGTCTAGACTGTTCCGAGAAAGTTCTGAATCGTGATCAGACAGTAACCCCGGGTACAAAAATACATTTACCCAATTCAATCAAAAGTTTGCATGCTCATTCTCTGTCTGGCATTTCCAGATCCCAACCTTACATGATGTAGCTCTGAAGTACGTGAACAGAAGTGATACGGCATAACCAAAGAAGGACGGCACACTTTACGAGTACTGCGGTACATGAACTCGTCTAGCCTATGTATGTATGTATGCATCGTACGTCTTGACAAAAACTGTTTCCGGGTATCGTACATTAGGGTGAACTAATTGATATAAAAAGTGGAGCCCTGGGTCCAAGTCTTGACTCAAATGTCAACTATCACCATGGGGGATTACGTTGTGAGTTGAACTGTTGGCTGGCAAGTGGCCCACTCTTTAATTCAAATTCTACTTTTGCACACTTGAAGGAAACCCGAGAAAGCAGGGCTGGGCTGGTTTTTGGGTTTAGTGCAGTTTTCCTTGTATTTAAAGACCGTTAGCTTTTCTAGGACTTTGTCTATGACTACTTCCACGGAGTACCAGCTGACGACCTACTACACAGGGATATCAACTGGAAATGTACGCAAGGCTGGCGGGTGCCGCTGCTGCTGGTGTTGGATTTTGAGATTTGCTTGAAGTTAGACTAGTTTATGGGAGGAAAAGTGTCTGTGTGTGAATGTACGTATATGTATGGATAAAAAGCAATATCAGTTTCAATTAAATGTCAATTTATCCTGTCTAACCTTCATAATCTTTCACAAACATTCTTTACTACTATATTTTATCCTGGGGCCGACGCGAGCGCGAGACTCGGCCGGATGTCTACCTCCCTAGCTTGCTTTCTTGTTTTGAAGTAAATTAGAATTTGATTCAGTCAGACAAGGAACAAAATTAAATGCTAGACTCAAAAAGTCTGCAGCTACACTGCAAGTCTGTTCAACTGTTTTCAAGTCTTTATTTCTGAACTATTTCTAACTCGTGCACATACATATTAAACCGATTCCAGATTATTCGACAGTATATTTCATAATTTGATAAGGCTTTTATTGCAGTAACGTTTAACCTTGTGAATGCAACCTGAGACTGAGACGACCTTGGATCGTCACGAGACTCTTTGTAGAGGTTAAATCGAATAATATTTGGAGTAGAAAGTCTAAGAGAGTCGAAACCCTAAATCTTAAGATCCCCGCTGAGATCCCCATGGTCATAAAATTGTCAAATTCACATTACAGCTTAACTTTTGTAGAATTCGGAGGTCTGGAATATCAATGCAAGACGCTTAACACTGTATAAACTGAAATGACCTCCATTGTCACGACGAACACAAGGTGACCTAAATTTTCTCATAACTTAAAATAAAAATTATAGTAAAAAAAATTAACCTGACATGCGAGCAACGTTATAATACCGCCAATATTTTAGAACGCATCAGGCGTCACTATTTGACCTGGGGAGTGTACACGACGTACTAGGTAAAAACTCTAGTCTTCCTATCAAGTCAGATCTATAAGTAAACGACCAACTTAACTAATTATGGACTAATTTTTAAATGCGTGGATTTATTTTGTGTGCATAACTTTTTAAGCCCAAGCCCAATATATCGGACAAGTTTGAAGGAATTGATCACCAGCTTGCTGGCTTATGAGCCGACTTAGCCTTTAACAGCCAAAAAGACTAGAAACTTCTAGTCCACTATGTACATCCAATACTGCTACTACTATAAATCCTTTTCGTTCCCACCGTCATTAAGATTTTCTTCAGAGTTTTTGTTCAACTTTAGTTGAGAACGAAACGAAGCGTGTCAAAATTAACAAGTAAAGTCTGAAGTCGTTAAGAACGATATGAATTAAGAGGAACTTGGGACGGAAGAAGGTAAGAAAATGTGCATCGGAAGGAACTTGAGTTTTGAGGTGTTCCACTTCACAGAATGAATTACTTGTACGTGTCCAAACTAATTCAAATTGAGCTTACGTACAGTATAATACGTATGTATTTGACTTCTACTGTATCACTACATGCTAAACCTTAATTTCTTTAAGAAAATTAGTGTCTGACAGTGACAGAATCGAATTCTCCTCACAAGAATCAACGATGCAAAAAAAGATCAAACTTTTTGATGATTTAGTTAAAATGCAGCACAGGTTTCACAGTTCTTAATTAACATATGCAAGAAAAAGTAAATTAATTGATTAAATTATCCGAATCGCATGAGTTCTGATGATTCAGGTCAAAATGTGCTAAAAAAACATGCTCAACTATTTTTGTAGTTTGAAAGGTCCGTAGTTCTTAATTAACAAAAGTGAACCGTAATTAATTGATTTCGTCTGATTACGACGGAACGAACAATCTCATCACGTATTGCGTACGTGAACACATAAAGAGATATTTTTGAAATATGTATAAGCTTATTCGTCAAAAAGTTTTTCAGATGCAGCTCGTGGGTTTCTTAATTAATTAGACATAATTGAACAATACAATTCACTTTCAACCTCAAAATCAACGTCTTCACTTTTCACTTTAGTGAACAAACTAATTCAGTCTCAAATTACCAAATATTAATTAACAAAGAAACGAACTCTTAATAGTAGAATGGATTCTTGGAAGAATGATGAAAGAATTCTTGGGAAATTCTACGGAAATTAAAGTGGCGCAACCAATCGTAATCATACCACACAAGTGCAGTACAAGCCAATTATTATGATTGTTGCAAAAATATGAATCGTTTCATGTCTTTCGTCCACAAAATATATTTTTATCCAGAAAAAAAGTAATTAAATTTCTTCAGAGATCGCAAATAATATGAATCCAACCCGACTTCCTTATTATAATAATCTCCGGTAACCAAGTATCATTTTCATAATTGGACACAAACAATACATTGAGGAAAGTTCTACGTTTGGAAAGGCAGATAGTGAGGTAATCTCATTAAACACGAATTACTTCCGGCCACTTGTCCGTGTGTTACTTAGAAACTCTATAGAAAGGCATCATTCCGTATAGCATAGCAATGAAATCAAATCTCAAACCCACAGCACAGCAAAATTTTGAAACAATGGACTCTTTTGTTTACTCTACGTCAGCACAAACAAAATTATTGGTCTTCTGGGCAAAACCAAAGTTTATATACATATAAAGGGTGTCGCAACAAAAATTTATTATTAGGCTAATCCACGCAGCACCCTACAGTAGGAGAGTAGGATTTATTAATTCAAAGACATTCTTTAAATATGTAGAGCTTGAAGTTCATTAGAACAAGATTTTCCACAAAATTCACCACATACAATTTGGTTGTTTAAAAAGAACTGAATCCGCGATTACACAAACCCAAGATAAATACGGAGTAAGTTTTTGGTGGTAGATCAAAGCCACAACTTACGCATATTTGTTCATCTTGAGCTTGAGGTAAAGTAAACAAATTCATTTTCACCCAAGGAGATGAAACAATCTTCTATAAAAACACACACCACCCAGACCCAGACGCAACCGAAATTCTACGTACGTACGTACGTACCTGTGGTACAGTATATGTATAAAATACTGTGGTACTATTGCAATCTCATGCTTCCTTGCATTCGTCATATTGGTTCGGTAGCCCCAACGTTACATTACGCTGACGTTACCTAATAAGGTACGTAGTATAGAATTTGAACGGAGAAAAAAAAGGAAGAAAGGGTTTTAGAAAAACAAACAACAGTGAAAAGGAAGTAAAAAAAAGGAGAAGAAATGGAAATGGAAAGTAAGTTTCCGTCGAATGATTCTTTTCAATTTGACGGAGAGAAAAAAAAGCAAGAGAAAGTATTGCGTGCCCCCTTTGCATGGACTCACTTTCATGTCCTGTCCTTACAATCGATGAGTGGCTACCCCCGTTTTGTCACGGATGAATTGAAATACTGACAGACGATCTTACGACCGTGGACTTGTTTGTAGTACATATGGCAATGCCATACACACTACTCCAACCCTCAAAATAAGGTCTTCTGAACCGTACAAAGGTGGTTTTTGGTACAAGGAGTCTTTTTTCGGCGTAGAATTTAAATCAGCTTAAAATCTCCAAGGTTATGTTGTTCAGGTCCTCTTGTCATCCCACGCCACGCAGCAACCGATGAATTTTAATGAGAAAAGATTATCCCTCATTAAAGTGCTCGCATTGTTGGATAGTGGAAAGCTACACATTTCATAAATATATTGTTTTACTAGATTCTAATATTA
>JAQGCB010002439.1:0-11534 GCA_034698835.1 Protaphorura tricampata | reverse complement strand
ATTACGGTGTTAGCAATACATTCGAAGAGTTACATGCACTCAGAAAAGTAAGTACCAAAAAAACGTACCATTTATCCCATGAGGCACAAAATTTATAATTTTCTACACATAAAGTTCCACAGTGGTCTGTCCGATGTGATTCGGCCGAGTGACCGGTTTGCGGATGACATTTTCCTGATGCTTTGGCTCAGAAGTAAGTCCCAGGAATAGAAAAGAACTAATTGCATCGGCTTCGGTAGCAATGAGAATCAATTGGTTGAATCTGCATAGTGCTCATATTTCGGTTATGATTCTCCAGGTTCACATCTACCACGAAATACACTGTAGTATGATTTACTATCTATGTATATTTTTCATTATAGAGCATCGCTTTGACTTGATTCGGGCAGACAAGGATTTCCGTGCGGTAATTACATAAAATATGGATATAAATGTTCGGTCGGATGTGCGGACAATGATATACATATTATTTGATTGGGAAATTGGGATACCCCTGAACTCCGGAAGTCTGTAACGAAAAGGGCAAACGTCATTCTCGTTCATACCCGACCTTAAATTAGTACTTACAACCGCTTGGAGATTTTTCATTGATGACGTCATAGAGAATTAAATTCCTCGCGGATTTTTTATATACTTTCCATATCGATGAAGGCACTAGACTGGAGGAAAAAGAATGACATGGATTCTATAATGAACGAGACACTTCTAGAATCAGAACCAGAGTTGTGCTGGGTGGATGGAATCGATAAGTATGGAAGTCCAAGTATGTTGTCGAAATAAATTGTACAATTACAATGATGTACTATTAATTCCGGAGTGGTTCATGTGTACATGTGTTGAGGTTTGTACCATAGTTCTATCCATGCGAATATTTGGTATTGATGTTCGAGCGTTAACAATTGCTGGACAAGGAAATAAAATTACCAGACGAATATTCCAATGTATGGAGGCTTCTATGATCAAGTCCTTAGAGATGTCGAAGTTAACACAAAAGGTCATCAGCCAATCTGTTGCAATCTTCGACATGAATGGATTTAATCTAAAACAACATGGCTGTATCCGGTGTAAGACATTTTAATACCCATTTATCGCGTGAGTTAAAGCGGTAGGACGATATTTAACAGTAGACTTTACATAGGATTTTCCGTCGACTAAACATCTGGAAATGGTCAGCAGTAGTGATTTAGGTAAACCAAAATATAAATCGATTCTACTTTATACAGGTATTCAAACGTATGTCAGCTTCCTACGACAAAGTTGTGAATTTTGGCCAGATGTTATAAGGCTAGCAGTTTTGATAAACGGTAAATAATTCGTTGTAACTTTTAATTCTAATTCATCTTCCATTCAATACTTTGAGATTTAATTTCAAGCATTACAATGAATGTTTAAAGGGAACATATTTACGTTTTTACAGTTGCTACAAGTGGGAAGCCTTTAATTGAGGTAATAATGCGTACAGTTGACCCATGGAAATGGAACGCGACAAAAATATTTGGAGTCGATAAAGAGAATTGGTCATCATTTCTACAGGAAATTATTTCTACGAATGAACTGTCTGTAAAGTTTGGGGGAAATCGAAAGTCAATTTAACCGTGGTTTCTGGTGATACTGGTAAAATATTGTTGAATATAATGAAAATGAATAAAATGAGCAGAGAATAATTAGTCGAGTTGAATTTTTCGATCTACTAGTATAATTTCTTCATATATAATTTTTTACACGAACAGCTGGGTTCCATTACAGGGGTTAACATTATTGACACTGGTCGCGAAAGATTTAAAGTTTTTATTACGATAAATATCCTCCAGAAATCTATCCAAATGTTTCTACAGACGAGCCACATTGTTGCTTTTGATACAAGTATACAAGACAAATAATATAGGAATGTTGTAACAGTTGTAATAGACAGCTCGTAAAGATTATTCTCGCTCTCACCAAAGTGCGCACTCGGTATTAGAATAGCAAATACATGATTTCCCACAACCGCAATAACTTACTTGTATATGATTTTGAATAAAAAAAATTCTCCGACAATAGTTTTATTGGATTTTATTATCTTTCACACAAAGTATTGAATTACAATATGGTCAATAATGTCAGTTGTGTCTTGTACATGTCTTAGAATAATTTATGGATTTATTGTGCATACGTATTACATATTCATATTCCTCCATATTCATATTCTGGCACTTTAGTAGAACTGGCCAAGTTAACATTTGTCTTCTTCATTTTCGTGATTTTAGCAGATAAAATTTTTGTTATTGCTAATAACATTTCTTAGCGTTTAATAGTAATATCGCAATTGTACTCTTAATAGAAATACAAGAATTTTCTTCAGGAGATGTGGACAATAGTGAACTTGTTTCTTATTCCAATTTACTTGTCTCTCTTTAATGATTTGCTTCTTAAAAATTCCAATAAACTTACGTTCCAACACAGCATTGATTACGGTGTTAGCAATACATTCGAAGAGTTACATGCACTCAGAAAAGTAAGTACCAAAAAAACGTACCATTTATCCTATGAGGCACAAGATTTATAATTTTATACACATAAGTTCCGCAGTGGTCTGTCCGATGTGATTCGGCCGAGTTTGCGGATGACATTTTCTTGATACTTTGGCTCAGAAGTAAGCCCCGAGAATAGAAAAGAACTAATTGCTTCGGGTTCGGTGGAATTGAGAATCAATGCCAGGTCTTGCTCCAGCTTTCTCCATTGAGCCTTATGGAGAATGCGGTGAAAGTTGGTACCCTCTGACTCTGACCCGGCCGGAAGGAATAGAACCCCGGGGTTCTGTACGGTCATTTACAGTAAATATGCAAAGTTTCCACAATTCGGTTACGATTCTCTAGGTTCCGATCCACCACGATATACACTGTAATTATATAATTCACTATGTATATTTCTTATTGTAGAGCATCGTTTTGACTTGGTTCCGGCGGATAAGGACTTCCGTGCGGTAATTATTGTTTTAAATTACGGCTATAATGTTCAGTTGTGTGTGAGCAATGATGTCGTCTGATCGGAATGTCCGCCATGAGATACTTCATTGTTTATTGATACGGAATTAAATTCCTATTAGATTCTTTGTTTACTTTCCCAAATGTAGGCACTAGAATGGAGGCAAAAGAATGACATGGATTCCATAATGAATGAGACACTTCTAGAATCAGAACCAGAGTTGTGCTGGGTGGATGGAATCGATAAGTATGGAAGTCCAAGTATGTTGAAATAAATTGTACAATTACAATGATGCACAATTAATTCCCGAGTGGTTCATATGTACATGTGTTGAGGTTTGTACCAGTTCTCTCCATACGAATGTTTGGTATTGATGTTCGAGCGTTAACAATTGCTGGACAAGGAAATAAAACCATCCGGCGATTATTCCAATGTTTGGAGGCTTCTATGATCAAGTCCTTAGAGATGTCGAAGTTGACACAAAAGGTCATCAGCCAATCTGTTGCAATCTTCGACATGAATGGATTCAGTCGAAAGCAACATGGCTGTATCCGGTGTAAGACATTTTGATATCCATTTATCGCATGAGTCAAGGCGGTAAGACGATAAACTTTACACACGATTTTCCGCCGACTAGGCATCTGAAAACCACCTAGAGTAATAATTCCGGTAAAACTATAAATCGACTATATACTTTATACAGGTATTCAAGCGTATGCCAGCTTCATACGACAAAGTTGTGAATTTTGGCCGGATGTTATAAGGCTAGCAGTTTTGATAAACGGTAAATACTTAGTTGCAACTTTTAATTCTACTTCAATTATGATTCGATTCAATTCCAAAGCGACACGACCTAATGTGGAAATGCCGAAGTATTTTGATATTTAATTCCAAGCATTACAATGAATACTTTACAGTTTCTACTAGTGGAAAGCCTTTACTTGAGGTAATAATGCGTACAGCTGACCCATGGAAATGGAACAGGCAAAATTTACTTAGTTCTCTAACAAAGAAATCTCGGAAATTGGGATTCATTCCAGGATCCAAACTAACGATTACTCCAGAGCTTTTGATTCCGACTTGGGACGTTTATTCAAGTCAATCTGCAGGACCACTTGTACATTCGACATTCCTCATGTCACTACCGTTTACAAGTAAGTACGTAGAATATTATAAAGAACTACACCCGAACATTCCTTTCGAGAGAATCGTTGTAAAAATACCGTCCGAATCCCGGAGGATACGAAAGTTGTATCAGAAAACTCGCTTCTATCTAGCCTGGACAATTATCGGCTGGAAAACTGAGATTTAAAAAAAAAACTTTACGGAACTTCCATAAATATTTAGTTGACCTGGGATTGCTTGGACACGAATTTTTCGACTTGATGGAGAATGGAATTCCACTTTTGGAAAGAAAGGTTGCACAGCCTTGGTGGATAAAATACATTGAAAGTAAGTCAGAGCGAAAACGGAAACCTCGAAATGCAGAGGATACAGATGTTGCTGATGACAGAATTGTTATTTTTAAAAAACTGGAGACAATTCTAGCTTCCGTAGGATTGCCAGGACGTGAATGTCTCCTTCGGACAATTTGTGAGATACACGAGTATCCACATTGGAATGCCTATGGAGTAATAGAACTTTTCCAGACTGTATTCAGGTAAATATTCTAAATAACTCAATATTTTTTACTTACAAATATATCGTATCATTTATTATCATTTATTTATTCTGCGGGTAAGAACTAAGAACAGAATTGACTTCCCAACGTTATAATTTACAGAGTACGGCGGCTTTCTCAACCAAGGTGTACTTTAAGGGATCACTTAGAAGCTCAACGAATTGGGCGTGCGGGTAACTGCTCTAGATATGTAAATGTGTGCAGTAAATCTTTATTCACAGCAAATTAAATAATAAATACTTTCATTCTAATTGATGTTCGACCAAAGGCTGATTCTATTAAGGATTTTCTACTATGGAAGTTAGCTTGTATTTCCCTGCACCGCTAATATTCGCTAATGGATTATAAATCCTAAAATCGTTTCAGTTTCTTATCGGCAACATACTATATTATACAACACTTTTTTTAAGATCTTTCGATCTTTCGACTTTTTTATCTTCTGGAACAGTCAGTACTTACCATGTCACTGCCAAAAATTTAGGAATTTGATTAAACATTTAAATTAATTACTTTATTAGGAAGTATTAGAAAAATGGAATTGAAAATACATAATGCTTAGCCATAGTAGTGACACAATTTTTAAAATTTACTCCATCCTATTCTACATAGTCGAAGCCGTTGTAACGTCTAATTATGAGAACACTTATTAAAATCCTAACCCCAGTTCTTCCTCTTTTTCCTCCTATCGTGCTGGCTAATAATACAGTTGAGATTTTGTAGTACTAACTGTATGCAGTTTTCTTCGTCCTGTATTTTAAATTGTCATTCATAAGTAAAGTCGCGGTCGCGATGATCGGTTATATTTTTAAATGTGGCGTCCGCGTCCCTACCCGTAAGTTCATTCATCAGATGAGTATGCTATTCGTAAATCGTAACTAATACAATTGGAAATAATCAAGAAAAACAGAAAATTATATCCATTTCGGAATTTTATTATTATTCCAAAATTGACGTTATGTGTTATGTGTACACGGAAACAAATACACGCACGAGTTAGACTTTAAATTGAGCACGAATACATTCTAAATATTTAGTCTTTCCAGCAATATTAGAAGAAATTTCTAGTAAAGAATTATAATAACTCTGATTCAGTTTAAACACAATCGTTGGCATCGAGTTAGTGATAATCCGTTCGTACAAATTCCGGTCCACATTTTCTTTCCAAAACTCAATCAAATTATCCCAATTAGTTGTAGAAAATGTTTGAATGAGTGAAGAGGTAGATTTCTTGAGTTCATCCTCAACTTTCACAAAGCATTCCATTGTAGTTGTGAGTAAATGAGTGAAATGACTAAAATGTGAAGTG
Organism: Protaphorura tricampata; assembly: GCA_034698835.1. Taxonomy (NCBI): domain Eukaryota; kingdom Metazoa; phylum Arthropoda; class Collembola; order Poduromorpha; family Onychiuridae; genus Protaphorura; species Protaphorura tricampata. The sequence continues at coordinate 5,583 of JAQGCB010002439.1, read as the reverse complement.
TTAACTTCAGTTAATTTCCCTTTCTTCTTTTTTGACTTATTTTGATTCGGATTGGCATTCCTTAGAAGAACGAAACCCAGGACATCCAAAAATGTACACACAAAACTCAATGTTTCAACCACGTCAAATCCACTCTCAAGGACTTCTGAAAACCCCAATAGATTTTGTACTTTCTGAAATTCTTTCCATGAGTTTATCCTCGCACTCACTACTCCTTCCAAATCTTTTCGAATCGTTGCTGAATTCTCAGCTAAGATAGTATCAGAACTTCCAGGTTCTTTCATCAAGGAACTTATTAGTGAAGAAAATTTTAAGAATATTTCACAATATCCTGAACTTGTGTATTTGACAATTCTTGGAGGCCATGGTCCAGTAATGCTATTTATATCCAGTTGTTCCAGTGAATGATCAACACTTGCAATTTGCTCTGTCAGACGTTCTCGACTCTCATCAATTTTGGACAGTATATCTCCCTCTTCCTTAGAATTTGAAGTGTCGGCCAGGAGGACACAATTATTCAGAAGAGACAAAAGATAACCCCGAATTTTAATTTTCTTTTTATCCGCCTCGAATGTTTTGTCTCCCCATTCCTTGATTCCTTCACATTTTCTGACTCCAGTTTCTGTCAAGACAGACAAGTCTCGATTATCAGTCATTTCATCCCAGTGTGTAAGGAAAACATTCTCCAAATTCAATTCATTTTTTAGTCTCCCAGCAATTCCAATCGACTCCTCTCTACTCCTTCCGTCTTTGTGGTATTCCAATAAGCGTCTCTCGATTCTGACTGATGCAAATTGTGCTGATCTTAAAAGTAATTTTCGAAAGTCCATAAACTCCAAAATCTTTTCCCAGGATCCGAACCTAGAGAGATCAGATCATTACATTTTTACATTATTATATTAACCTTATTTGTTAACGTAAATATTTGTGTAGTAGTTCATGTAACAGTAACACTTACTTGTAAGATGATAGGATGTGTTCAGTACTTTCTTTTTCATACGTGGCAAAGAAATGTTCAACTTGATGAAGAAGGCGACACCCAATATTCATGGATCCACAGTGAATCATTTTCAAAATATAAATGTAACCCAATGATTCCAGCTGAATATGTTTCAAATCCAACCCTTTGAGTGTTTCAAATGCAGCATCAACAGCTCCACATCGAATGAATAATTTTGATAACAAAATTCTCATTTGTGCATTATTGGGGGATTCCGACAATCCATAATTAAGGGCAGCCGCACAATATAAAACAGGGAAATCTTCATCACTCACACTCGTACATCCAGTTTGTTCATTTAAGGTTGTTGATGATAAACCATTTGTTAATTCTGCAAAAAGTTTATCAACACTATCAGGAGAGGTTGTAGTAGTAGGAACTGGAATTTTTTGGCCATCACCAATATGCCCATCATGTTCGGTCTCATTATTGCAAATCAGTTTTGAATTTTCGTCACTTTTTCTGTTGGTCTTGGTCGTGTGGGGATGAGATTTTAAAAATCCACTCCATACGTTTGATGCTTTAAAAGACCAGAAGGAATCGGCCAATTTCATTGATCCAATTGTGACGTAGTCCTCAAGTGGTTCCTTTTCGTCAAGAGAATGTAAATATTTGTTCATTAAAGTTTCAAAACATCCAAATGTCCCAGCCGCATTGCTATTCTCATCTTCAAGTGCTTGTTCTAGGAATATATAATTCAGTTCACGTTGACTTTTGTCACGAGGTAGGGGCGGGGTTGGCAACTCTGACGATGTTTTCATAGTTTGAAGTAGGATGTCTTTTGAGGTAAGAGTTCTCAGAGCTTTCAAGCTGGTTGCAATTTCATAAAAAAATGTTGGTTTGTGTCCAAAATTCTCTGCGTACAGCTTGAAGAGTGGGAGAACATCCCAGTCTGATGATATGTTTTTTTCTAACATAACCTGAAATGCTAGAAAACAAGCTAGAAGGGCTGGCCTTTTCTTTTGTATTTGAACTGGAGAGTCAGATGCGTGTGAATTTAGAAGATTTTCAAGGAAAACTCGTACTCTCTTCACATCAGCTTCAGACTCATTATTGATGAAAAGTTTCACATACTCATCATAAAATTTCCATTCGTCCGGATTTTCCAGAATTAAGTCCTCCAAATATTGAGCAAGTATTTCCAATTTTTGTGTTTTCTTAAGGCAGTCAATTTTTATTTTCTGGAAATATCCAGTTACGGAACCAAGTTTCTTCTCAGAATATGATTTCTCCACTAGTTCAAGGATTTTGTCATATTTTCCTTGTTTTCGTAATATCATCAAAAATAAATGCAATTCATGGTCTGTGTCAATTTTGTTGTCTTCAATGAATTTTCCCATCATTCTTTCGGCTAACGGGAGAGTCAACCTGAATGAACACATAAGAAGCACAATATTACTAATAATTTCACTGGAAGAAATACTAACTAATCCTGGATGTTCAACTCATTTAACAGGCCAGCCATGACTTTAGTCTTGTAAAACAATTACCACAGATTCATTAACTTACTTGCTTGGGTCTCCCGATTCAGTTTCAGCCTTGACAAAAAGACTCATGACCGACCATGAAAAGTAGGGCGTTTTCGGATATGATTTGTACAACGACAGTGCAATTTGATGTTGTTTCTGAAATTCTTCGACACGGACGTGGGCCATAAATGAATGTGTAAGCAAGTCTTCACTTTTGTCCAATTTACAGGCTTTCTCCAGTAACTCACAGATTGAACGTGGTTTGTCAAGTTCACGATAGCAAATGGACAACGCTTGGATTGTATTTTCGTCCGTAGGAGTTGGAACATCATCAGACACGACCGTTGCGATGATTCCTTCACATTCACTCTTTTTCCCCAAACGAAGGAGAGCCAGGGCCTTGAGGACTTTGGCACTTGTAAAATTAGGTTGTTTCTTCAGAAGACGATCCAATTCCTGGACTGCTTTCTTATTGCAATTTATGTCCAAAAGCTCATAGATTGGACGCAATCTTCTTTCTTCAACCGCACTTTCCGCACCACCTAAAAATAAACAAAATAATATAAATACAAAACTGGCGAGGAATGGAGATCAGAATTCTTAGAGACAGAAAAAAAACAGTCTTTGAATTAGGATAGTGGGTCTGACTCGAATTGGTGGTAATAGAATTTTTAGAAATAGAATGGAATCTTGATTTTCTTGATTTCCTACTATGACTTACTAATGTCAGTCTTACGTCTTAAAATAGCACAGGGAGTTCAAATCGCCGTGTTTTACAAAATTGCTCTAATTATGAACTGTCGGATGGTAAAGGAAAACCGGAAAACGAAACTTTAGGGCTACGGGGTCACCGACTCGACACTAGATTTTTAGAACATTATTTAATTCTTTGATAATCAAATTAATAATATGTGGTTGAGACTTACATTTACCTTTATACAGTTTTCCGTTGTCTGAAAACCTTGACCTACGCAATATTATACAATTTAATTACCTTTGGCTGTATTTTTTCCCATTTTCTTTGACTCCTTTCTGACTCTGACTCTGACCCAACGTGTGAATTGACTCCTCGCATCCAAAAAATTGACTTCCTTTGAAGAATTGGTACTGTCGGACGCTTCCAAGAGATAAAAACTGATGAATTAAGAATGAATGAATTGAATGAATTAATAATGTTCCTTGCCTCCCTACCTCTGAATGAACCACAACACAGAATTTTCCACACAATTATTCATTCATTTTTTAGCGGGGTCCGGCTCTACATTGTCTACACCCCTCCGAGAGCATTGAGTCAAGTACAGGGTGGGTCATAAATATAATAAAATGTATATCTCATTTAATGAACATTTCCTGGAGTCACACAATTAATGAATCCTGAACATTTCCTGGGGTCATACAATTAGTGATCCTGAACATTTCCTGGGGTCACACATTTAGTGAATCCTGAACATTTCCTGGGGTCACACACACACATTTAGTGAATCCTGAACATTTCCTGGGGTCACACAATTAGTGAATCCTAAACATTTCCTGGGGTCACACAATTAGTGAATCCTGAACATTTCGGCTGCATTGCATTGTAAATTGTAGTAGTTGGTATGAATTCCGCTTCATGAATTTCGCTTCAATACCTGGAATAATGTTGAATATTTCTTTGGCTTTCAACAGATAAAGTTTGTCTTCGTATACCTGAGGTAGGAACGGGACTGAAATGACGGAATAGTAATCGCCGGTAAGTCTGCATTAACATTTAGATTTTACAAGAAAGTCTGAAATTTTTGTAGCAAGAGAAAAAATATTGAGTTTATTTCCAAATACTACCAATTTCCTTCCATCAAAATAAAATCTTGTCAGAAATCAAGAGAATTTCATTCGTAGATATTCCAATAGATGCAAGTCGATACTGCCACGTATTTTACTTTAGAATGACGCCATAGTCGATTCTTAGCCGATGATGCCTTCCTTCACGTAGTGCATTTTGATGTCTATTCAGATTCAGACTAGCAATTAATTGTGTCAAAATTGTATAGTTGAGTTTGACCTTTTGAAAATTTATGAGTTCCTTTGTTATTTCAGTACAATAATTCTAATTCTTATCTTTTTATGGATAGGCCAATTTAATGTCTTCGGATTTTTCAGTGGACTCCGCGATGCGCGATGGGGGTGTCGGGTGTGACTTGTGACAGTACGGAAAATCCTGTGTATTTTTCTCTATGCATTTGTGTTGCTATCCGGCAGTCCAAAAACGCGCGTGTCCCAGTTCAATTCGAATTCCCAATATTTATCTCATTCATGTGAATTTCCGTGAATTTCCTTGACCCGAATTTCTTGAGTCCTCTCCAAAATACTACAATCACAATTACTGAATTGAATTAACTCCAACAATAGTGAGGAATTTTCAGTGACAACGCGAGATTCGACTTGAACGGAAATGTCGAATTCTTCGAGTGACTGGATTCACGTTCGAAGTCCATTCGTCTATTGGGCACAGACAGAGACTGCCGTCAGTCTAAAAGTCGACATCCCGGATGCTCAGGTAAAGAAATCAAAATCTATTTTAATTGATATCAGAAATCTACCTAAGTCTATATTTTATAGATTACTAGAGAAATTTTGTATTTTTGTGTTCCTTACACTTGCACTGCAGGGTATAGATATGGACATGTAGAGTCCGGAGTGACATGACCTGACAACCTGACCTGGAAATTTTGGTTGTAGATTTTGGATTATTCAAAATTTATAACAATCTCAATTTCTCAATCAAAGTAAACCTGATTGCCATGATTGCTGAGATTTCTAGGGTTTTGTGAGTTTTGTTGGCAATATACTGCTTTGAAAATGCCAATTGCAATGTCAACACAGTCAAAGAGTCAAAGATATGTCGAAATTCTCGAAATGCTTTTAGCTGGGTATATTGAGTTCAATCTATCACTCATGTATCACTCAATTTCTTTGTGTTATCCAGAATCCCAGAGTTAACATTGAGACAGATCAAGTGACACTTGATGCAACTGGGAGTGGATCAGGAACGGAGGGTGAGAATGAGTACCATTTTGTGATGCAGTTAGCTCATCCCATAAATTCAAAAGTAAGTTTCATTTTTTTAAATACAGG
>JAQGCB010002438.1:0-11534 GCA_034698835.1 Protaphorura tricampata | reverse complement strand
AGTAATTGACCCAAGCCTGTTCTATATAACTTTGATTTGTGCCTGAGTCCCTGTTACTATACGACTTGTAATCCCAACGCGAGAATATTGCCTGGATCTAAGCCGTGCGAGCGGCAATCATTGTCCCCACCGAGGATGTAGCACAATGACGGATTTACATTTGCGAGCGACAGATTAGATTTCAACGAAAGGCCACTCCGCAGCAACACCACACCGTAATATTGCCGTGGAACTAAAGAGTAAAAGTAAAGTGAAAGTAATAACCCTCCATTTATCATTATAAATAGGTAATTCAATTTCACTTCGGGGGAAGTGGAAGCTAAGGGTAATGTTAGGTTAACAATATTTGAGAACTACACCTGTGTTAGTAATAGGGAAAAGGTCAAATCAGACAAGAGAGAATATTTTCGGAATAACGTAAACTGGATAGTTGGAAAGAGAAGCAATGCAAGTACGCATCCGGATATGATATCAGACAGCATCCTAAAAAAAATTGAGGTTTTGATTACTGACCTCTGTAACGTTTCTAACCCTAAACAAGTAGAGAACGTTGAAGAGCAAATAAGTATCCCGACCCCACCCAGTGCGGACAACCACAATAAGCATTAAAATTTCCTTTGACCCAGTCAGCAATCTATCCAAGACATTGTTGGTCTGCTTTCTCCATTTGTTCTAATGAAGAAAGTAGGGTGTTCTGTGGATTTTATGAGCACATTTATAGTAGCCAATTGACCTCGAGCCTGGAACACGTACATTTTGTGAAAGAGAACTACACTGTAGCGTACAACCTGTTCTACCGGATTTCAAAAACGGAGTGCACCGAAGACCGTACTGAATTACGAATTCTCTTCCTTTCCCTGCAGCAGCAGCGCAAGTCATGACCAACTTCGTATTTATAGGTAAAAGAGGGGGGACCAGCAAGCAATCCTCAATGTGTACAACATTTTCACTGAAGAGAAAGTAAGAGAACTTTCTAAACCAGACCAGGTAAGGTAATAAATATTCAACCCGCACGCACATCCAATAAATATTCCCTACGACGCCTGCAAATGGATAATACCTTCTTCCTTATTACGCGCTCCATATATTTGAGAACGTGTTCGACGAATAAAGTTCGATACCACAGCGGAAACGACCACTGACCTATATAATACAATAATTCTTCAATGTGTGGTTGAACCAATGAATCTTAAGAGTCTACGACTTCACACAAATGGATGCACATTTAAACTTAATTTTACATAAAAAACATTTTAGTTCTGTCTGCAATGATCTGAAATGCACGAGGGAAAACATATGTCGTAAAAACCAAATGGCATGTCCAGGGTCGAGACAAATACCTCGGTAATTTGAGTACTCTCTAACGAGGGATGCATTCGATTTAGTCCCGTTCTGACAACAGAAAGTCATTGCAAGTCCACCAGCTCCCAGAACTGTCGTATTCTTTGTTCTGGACCCCGGGGCACGCATGGCCTGACCACGAATCAGTCTGTCTTTTGAAGTTATAATCGTACCGGCACCCCACTTAGGTCACCAAAGATTATGCTCCGTTTAATGTAGTTGGAATAGGAAAGGGAGCACCTAACGTAACCCGAACTTTTGTTTTTTGTGGACTTGTGAGTTGTGACTTGTACTACTCATTACCTCATTACTAATCTTAATCTATATTACCTTCAATTTCATTCCAAGGAAATACAATGAAAGCAATCGTTTGAAAATGACTTAATCTGAAAAGGTAGTTGAAAGCGCAATGTCATTGTTGGCGCACCCTTCAAAACAGAAAATCAGAGAAAATAGTAACATTAAAAAGGTCACTTCCAATTCCAATGAATGAATGGGTACACGACTTAAACAAAAAGTTTCACCGAAAACAAAAAGCCTAAACCGTATTCAGATTTTTCTTTGGCCGCTTCTTCTAGCATAGCACTTGCCCTGTTTGAACTTCGAAAAGAGATCATATTTCGATTTACATAAAGATGGAGTCTCACAATATAACAGAATAGTAAGACAACTCGTTCAAGTTAACTCGTATTTGTGCACATAAGACTCGAGATTTCATGAAAAGCGTGATAAGCAAGGCTCATTACCAGCTCAAGTAATTTGATTTCGGTTTTGGCAGTATGACTAATACATGCACAATGTGCTTTAGTTCATGTTTCATGTTTTGTTATGATAGTAGTGCATATAAATCCTTGGAAATTCCGTTTCACGTAGGTAAAGTGCATGACGCATAAACTCATTATTCGTACCACCTTAATATGTCGGGCGCAGAATTCTTTGTCTCCTTCTGTCAAGACTGAACTCTCTGAACTGAACTAATCGTCTCGACGTCTCATAATTCTCAAAACCGAACTTTGTTCAGCCGAATGAGAAATAAGAATACCGGTATCAACTTCCCAGAACCCTGAACTGACTCTTCGTCCGTTCTATTTGTTAGTTCCTTGTGACTGACTTGTCGATTTACGATAATTTCGGAAGAATAGAAGTCACCGCACCACCGTAGCTTTGCCAATTCATAACTAGTAAATTGGTTACAGAAAATAAAAGAAAATTATGCTTACCCTGAGATGAGCATTTTTGTCGGAATCATCAACAATAAACTCCATAGAGCGAGCTCGATCATCATCAGCAGCTAAGGGACGCAGTGTCGTCGTATCACAAGAGGACAAGGTTGCGGACTTCTGGGAGGCGGATCCCAAATTCATCATACTTTGAGATTTTTTAAAGAGGCTAAAACTAGCACCAGGAGGGGAATTGGTGTTCACATGATCGGATTTTCTTTCAGGGTAATCGTTGCACTTTCCGCAAAATTCACTTCCTGTAATGAGCTGGAGTTCTGAGTTGTTTTTAGTTGTCGCTAAATTTAAAAAAAAAATAATTAATATAACTCTATTAAACTCAAGCTTAGGGATATTTAGAATTTTTGAACGCATGGGAAATTCGTGAATATATTTTAGCCTGCCAGGAATAATTATAGAAGTACTACATCTAGAGAGGGAATAAAGGCCGGTCTCCCAAAACAAACAGTCCCAACTCCAAATTCTTGCCCTAAGCTAAGTTTTACTGCTGTAATAAAAAAGTGTGCACGAAATGGTTAACGAGGCCCAGGCTTTGCCTGATGATGAAGTCCGATATTTTATTTACAACGTCCTTAAAGTTTGACGGAATCAAATTTGAATGGGGGATGTACATTTACTGTATTTCCACAGCAGTAAGACTCCATAACGAGTAACCCGACCTTAAAATTACAACTAAGAGTTCTTCTCAGATCCTAATTTAATACTAAAATATCTATCTGTGGAATTGGAATTATTCTTCTCAAAATCGTCTGAATAAAACCATTGAATTTGATAGGTTATAGACTACAGGATAATTGTGTGTCGTTTAACTCTAGATTATACTTCGGGTTAAAAAAATCTACTTTTACAAGAGAGTCGGAGTAAACTAGTAGTTTATTTGTCAAATCTGTTTAGACATAAGATGGGAAAATGATATGGGTGGTAAAGAAAAACTGGTGTCGAAAGGACAAAAGGGACTATTGATACACGCCTTCCTGCTTTGGGAGTTCACAATAGTACCGGGTTACAAGAGCACACACACTGCACTACACAAACATACTCCCTCATCAACTCTCGTTTACAATCAAAATCAATGCAATGAATGTCATTTACTACACAGTAGGAGACCCAAATTCTCAGCCTTTCAATCCATACAAGAAGAGTTAAACAAAAATTCGTTTGACTAAAAAACTTGACTTACGATTAATCGAATTACTTTCACTTTGGAAAGTCCCAGATACTGGTGAAGGGCCGGGGACAGTTCCATTGCCCCGAGACAAATTTTGATTTGCTTTTTGAACAAGACTATTCCATTCCTTCTCAAGATCTTCAAGCACAGGATTACAAATTCGCTTTCGCTGATTTGAGCCAAAAGTGAACGGAGTAGTGTTGGTGGCTATCGTCCTCGTAAGAACTTGACTGTGAGGGAGGGCTCGCCCTAATCGATCGATGACCATGGAACTGCGCACCGAATTCTCCATGTCTTCCAAATTCTGCGAGTACAATCTTCTCCTGCCCATCTCTTCCCGAGAATGACGAAGTCCTAAACGAAACTTGAGGAGTTTCAAGTCAACTTCTCCGGCCGTCTTTCCCTGCATTGCATTCTTCCAAAATTCTTCTGTGTCTGCCTTGGAATTGCACAAAAATCTCCGCTTCTGGGCTTCTGTTTTGTAATAATAAAAATAACTCCTTTAGATAACAATGTAATGGTCGCATAACATAGTTGAGTGATAGAGAGGTGTATCCGACCAGGTATTCAATAATAAAATCCCAACTGAACTATGAGTATGACCCTCTTGGTACATAAACAAAACTACACAGATGCATAAGTAAAATTGAACATCCATTTGCTCAACGAATACAGGAAGAAAGAAGTTCTACATACGTATCCTCTTTGAGTCTTCTGATCCATTCATATGTAAATTTAAATTTTTCTTCACGCTAACGAAAGATTCTTTAAAGTTTCTCTACAAGCTTTCATAGTAATTTTCCCCAACCCAACTTCCCCGGTTCCCATTCCATATTTCTGCATTTATCATTTCACTACGAGCTGCATCAAAATTCTGAGATGAATGAATATTTATCATTAGCTTCGATTTTGATTGAACTTCCAGAATGTAAATCAGGAATTCAATTCAACCCAAAACCCATTTCAGAAACTTTGAGACCAAATCCAAAATTCTAGTTTTTTTCAATAAACAACATACCAAAACCAATAATTTGCGCGGTGCAAACTTTTACGATTAACAAAGGTCAAGGTACACACAAAAGAAGACGTCTCCAGTCCAGACAGAGACAGCCACTTTTTTCTGTGTTTTAAGGTTATAGAATTTCGCACCTCCTTGACCTCTTTAAAATGATATATCAACTGATATATCAGCTACATCAACTACCGTAAATGACCAATTAGAAGCCCGGGCTTCTAATTAAAATTTGGACTTTCTGACCATGCTTCTATTCGAGCCCCGGCTTATTTTTAACCCGGCTTCTATTCGAGCTCTATTGAAGACCCGGCTTCTACGGTATGACTTAGGTTCCTATCGGAGGATTTCACAGACTTTGTTTAAGGGGTGAAGTGGGTCAAGACTAATAAGCAGCGTAATTAAAATTCGGTAAAATAAATCTGGTGTATGGTTTGCTCTCAGTACTGTATTGACTTTGAGTGAATTGTCCGACATATATCCAGATATGGCTCAATTACTTTAAAAATGTAGTTAATTATACTCTCGTTTTTGGAAGTAATTGAATTACAATTGCATGGACAATTTTGATAGTTAATTAATTACAGTTACAGATTCCATACAAAATTGTGAAAGTAATTGTAAAACGTGTTTCCATGTTAAGACAATCAATTTCTATACTTGTATGTTTGAATGCTTTGGAATATCACGCTAATAAAGAATCAAATCAAATCAAAATCAAAATGCAATTGCAATTAAAAGCACTAAAACCATCCCTTTTCTCTGAGAGTACCCTAAGTTTCATTCGAACTTTAGTGGTTAACGAAAGTAATTGCGAAAAAAGTAATTTCAATTACAAACAATTACAATTACAAGGATCTTCTAAATAATTAATTACAATTACAAATTGCAGAATTTTTAATGTAATTAATTACAAGTACAATTACGTAATTGTCATCATTGTAATTGACCCAAGTGTGCACATAACTGCTGAACGAACCTGCTCTCTGCTTCGGATTAACTGTTGGCGGAAGAGGAGGTTTTCCAATGTCAATTATCTCGACATTTTTCAGCAGTTTAACATTTACAGTGACTCGAGGTGGCTCCTTCGGGTTGTTGACCTCTACCTTCGTCTGACTCTGTTCTTGTTCCTCGCCCTCGCTCTCGTCCTCCACGTCCGCTCCGGCACTTGAATCTGAATCTGATGATGAAGTGGACGAAATTGAATCAGAATAACAGTTTTGGAAATTATCTAATGATAGCGTAGACGCTGAAGCTGCAGTTCCTCGAAGGCCAAGGCAGGTCATTCCATAATCCAATTGTCCAGGCGTCCAAATTTCTTTTGGTTTTTCTTCAGCTGTGCCAGCGAACGCCGCGGGCGGTGGAAGCGGTGTTACTGATGAAACCTCCGAGCCCGTATCCATGTTTTAGGATGGTATTGCGCAGTTTTTCCAACTGTCAAATTGACACTCAAAGGTCAAAGATCTTCGAATCAAACAGATGAAAACAAGAATGACACTTTGTTGCGTAATTTGGTCGAAGAATCATGAGTATTTAAATTCTTCGCGCAAAATAAATTCGAATATTATCATTCGAAATAATTCTCGATGGGATGAAAGGCGCGGATTTGAAAATCAGGGTACGCCACACGGGGAAAGACGCCATTTTGAAAATAAATTGAGATGTAAAATTCCCGTCCTACGTAGAATTGGAATTTAGTAAAGCCCTCGGTTATTTAAAAAGAGATGGCTACAATGATGGATGTGTCCTGAAAATAATACTGATAGTCGTACCTGTCGCCTTCCGACCGACCTTCGGAGACAAGAAAGTGGTCGGCTGGTGCAGGTGGTCGGTTGGTCCGTCCTAGACAATCACTAAAAAGATGAGTCGTCTGGCACAAGTCGCACAAGTACCATGCACTTACATGTGAAATTGAATATCAGTAAGAATTGTGCCAACTAGGGCTTCTCGGATATTCCAAGTCGGTAAATACAATGTCACATTCGTGCTCTGGAAGTCTGATTTAATAGATACTCGTCGAAATATAAATTCTTGCCGTTTGGTTTTGATTCATTTCCATCTAGAAAAATCATTCCAAGGAAAATTTTAAGGTTTGGGGTGTAAAATTAGTATGATCGCCGTAGCTAGATCGGGTCTGGTGTCGACAGGTTTTCCCATACTAATAACATTACAAAAAAAGCGTGACAAAACATCTGTCTCTTGGTACAGGTTTTCGTCTGGGATGAGTGGCGCCGGGGACTAATGGCCATGGCCATGGGGACAGGTACGACTGTAATTAGAATTTCTGTTCATAGGCTTGACTAAAGATTTCGGAGGATTGCGATAAGAATGTGTGGACTGGAATAAGGACCAAAATATTTCCATCGAATTTCACACCCATGGGATATTTTTTCAATTAGATGTACATGACCATAACCACAACCGATTTGTAACTCATTTCATTTATTGCGTATTTTGTAATTCATGCGTAAGAAATAGTATGTCACAGAGAGAATCAATCATATCAATTCATGGCGTACAAATACCAAACAAGTATTCAGGGGGACTAATCCTCACTCATACGACTAATTGTAAATTGCCTAACATTGTCCCCAAGAAATGAGAACAATATTCGAAACAACATTCGCCCAAAGTGAAATTGGATAAAAATTAAGGAATTACATTAAATTGTTGTAATTCAGCGCTAACTAAATCCATACTTACATAATGTGTATAAATCATAATGGCAAGTCAGTCCAACCTAAATCCACATTCTCCTATTGTAGCGGTGTCGCTAGGGCAAGGTATTAATAATGGTAGTGGTAGTTTTCTAGATTTAACTCGTAATCGTAATTAACAAACTACCCATTCTAATTCTTGACCTGAATACATGCATTTGGTTGGCCAATTATGATCCAAAGCAAAAGCAGTTATTCAGAATATACAAAAAGGCATTCAGAAAATTGCATTATGATTTACGATTGCACTGTCCATTAATCATACGCCAGGAAACACGAATCAAGACAAAAGTGGCAAACTCTGTCTCGGAAAGTCCTCACATTTGGCTTATTTGTGCCAATTCACAATAAAAACTGTATTATCTTGTAGATTTAGTTGCAAGCAAAATTAGGGTAGACAATTGGGCATCACTTTATGCGTAACCGTTGACCTCAACCAAATCCTTCTCAGTTCGAAAATCGTACGAGTACTGTAAAATTTAAAAAAAAAACAGTAAAGAGGTGAGAATTAGAAAGTTTGTATCAAACGAGAGTGTCGAGGTTTGTTGTATGTCTATTCGTACCTCCTGTTCGATGTCGTTGTCAGATTTAACGATGATGTATAATTTCTTAGGTCCTTGCTGCAAACAATTTCAGTTCATATAAAATGGTGAGTTGAGTAAATAGATAAACGAGTCTTATTAATTGTTAACTCACATGACCAGCAGTGCTTTTCAAGTCTTCTCTTAGAGTGAATGGAACACCTTCAATGCCAGACAAGTGTGAAAGGGTATTACTGGACTGTTTCAAAAGCGGCTGTCCAGGATTCCCACCAATGTGTGCCGGAGAATTTGGTCCGGAGTTAGAGTATGAGTACCCATATGACGAACGATCCGATATTCCACTTATATTGCCATTATTGGAGTCTTAAAACGGTGTAGTAGAAGCAGAAGTGCATGTCAATTTATATTTTTCAAAGATGAAGGGAAGAAAATGTAAAATTAATATAGAGATGAAACTTACTAAGGCTGATATCATTCAATGATTGTTCAAGTTGCGCGGATGGGTACATTCCGCCAATGCCAGGCAGAATTCTGTAATAAATAGAATTGTGTACAGAATTAAGCTAGGACCAATATAATTTGAGTTACTCAACGTAGGGTACACTAACGCAAAGGAAACCGGACTTACCCATAAGACAGTGAAGGAGCATTTGTATTTAAACGAGTGACAGCAGATATTTTCCGAACGCAAAAATGTATTCCGTTGATGTCACTGAAAAATAGAATAAAAAATTACATCGATAATGATTCGCAAATCTGAAGTAATTTGATTATATCTGGAATCTGCATGCGAACATGCGATTCCTGATGTTCGATTCCTTGGGTATAGGAAGATTAGAGCAGAAACCCGAAAAAAAATTGGTTTTGCCTCAGCGAAGAGCGAAGCTCAGTTTTTTGAGAACTTGGTATCAAAAGTACAACATCGATTGCACGATTTGCCTAATATGAATATGTAATATAAATTGAGTAGTCAATGCTCAAACTAACCCGATATGTTCAAACCCATCTGGAGGAGACTTCAATTTACTGAAAGCCACAATTTCAACTACAGAGTCACAATTTGAACGCATGTTAGCCAATTTGAAACACATTTGCTTTTTCTTGAAAGCTTTTTGAGAAGAATCTACGGTTTGTTGAATCAGTGAAAAACCCTCAGCTGGAAGTTCTCTGTCGTGTAGAATCTGAATTGCATGGATTACGTGCTCGGGTTTTCCTTGACTTTTGGACACACATACGTAGCGAGTAATTCTTTTTCCAAAAAAACCATCTCTCCAAAGATCCGCATCAGCATCCAAATCATTCGTCCTCAGAATCTGTAAAAAAAAAATGATTTCAGTTATTAACTAGCAGAACAATATAAAAACAAGCTTCGGCTTTATCTAGGCTAATCAATCGATATTGAGGTGATGAGACGAATATTATAAAATAATACAATAATGTGGTATTAATTAAGGGTCCTATTTAAACCAGCTTCTTCTTTAATACAAAACGCTTCCGAATTAATACTTTTCGCTTCTTCTCTAATAGTTTCGCTTCCGAATAAATAAAGTCACGACTAATTTAATACTACCCGCTTCCGAATACATAATATCTCGGCGGAAGTAATATATTCGCAGCTGAATAAATAGAATCGCGTCTAAATAATGACTCATCGCCTTCCGAAAAATAAAGGCACGTCTAAAATAATGTTTGCCGCTTCCAAATAAATAGCGTCACGTCTAAATTAGTATTTTCCGCTTCCGAATACATAATATCTCGGCGGAAGTAATAGAATCGCGCCTAAATTATGACTCATCGCCTTCAGATACATAAACACTCTGACAAAATAATAGTTTTCGCTTCCCTATAAATAGAGGCACGTCTAAAATAATATTCTCCGCTTCCGAATAAATAAAGTCACATCTAAAATAATCCTTTGCGCTTCCGAATAAATAAAGTTACGGCCAGATTAATATGTAGGGCTTCAAATCAAATGAACAGAATGCAACATTTATTCTGTCAATGGAATTATATTTCCGAATAAGTAATTTGAAATTTCTCTTTTGACCGAGAGGAACCGATTTTGCTTCTTTCGGTGCCTGCGTCAATTTAAGTCTAAATCGCCAACCCTAAGAAATGCTTGCATTGTGATTCCTTGAGGAAAACTGTTAGATTACATGACGCATTCTCCCAGTCCGATTCATTTATTGAAATTGACCACAGCATTGTTTGAAATCGCTTCATGTCATCGAAAGTTGACCAACCGAACGCAGTTGAGACTCTTTCCATTCATCAACAATTTCTTGAGAAATAGGTACCGGCTTCCCGAACATGACCTGACACCTGACCTGACGGTGGTCATTTTAAATTAACGGTTTAAGTTGATTTCCAGTTTCATTTTACGATTTGGACAAATTATGTAATCTCAACTTGAATTTAAACCGTTAAATTGCGACGAGACTTCCTGCCGCAATCAAAGTAACTCTTCGCAGAGGCGGCATCTATTAGTTTAGTGGCGATTTCTATTAAAATAGAAGCGGTATCTATTAGTTTAGTGGCGCTTATTAATTAAAATAGAAGCGGTATCTATTAGTCTAGTGGCTGTTATTAATTAAAATAGAAGCGGAGTTTATTAGTTCAGGGGCGATTTTTAATTAAAATAGAAGCGGCTTCTATTATTTTAGAAGCGGTTTTTATTATTTCAGAAGCGCCGTTAATATTAACCCCCTGGAAATGCACCTATACAGGTAAAGAGGTACCAGGGTACCATCACATCCACCACCACAATGCATGCAATGACCAAATCACCCAATAAATAGCGCATTTAAGGAGATTTCACGAGGTGATTCGAGTGATTCCATCGTGCATTTCGGCATATCAGTAGTATCTGTAGTTCAATCAGAACCTGAACAGAAGTACAAAGTACACAAATTATGTTCTACTAAAGACACTGACAAAGTATTTTACCAAATACCAAATACCCAGGGGTCAGGTCAGAGTCAGTGAGTTCTTGAGTCAGGGCTCAGGAATACAGTTGGAAACATATTGCATAGCGTAACAAACAATGCAAATAATGTTCTCACTTCTCACGGCAGCATTACGTCTTTAAAAAAGGAGAAATCCCTTGCGCTTCAGAGTTTTGAGGACAAACACTTGCGGAGATACATTTTCTGGAAAAAAGATTTATAGGACAGTGTAGGCGGAGGGACAACGCGGGGTTGAATTTTTTTTTTGGAAACCTAAGCTATTCTTAGCTAGTTTCTCAGTTCCAGTCTTCCAGTAAGGAAAAACGTGATTCAGATTCAGGAATTATCGTGTGTCGTCCGATCGTTAGACTTTTAACATAAACATGGCCAAAGCTAAAAAAAAAGGTTTTCGCATTGAATCTTATTTCAAAATAAGTGAATTAATTCTCATTGACTTCAATTTCCAGTAGATTTACTTACAGCATAGCATGCAGTAGAAAAAGAAATGAACACTCGTCCAAGTCCAAGTCGTTTTCCGAAGGACTAAAGAATGCCAGTTTTCTATAGTTCA
>JAQGCB010002437.1:0-11535 GCA_034698835.1 Protaphorura tricampata | reverse complement strand
AATACTAAAATTGGAATTAGAACATTATAAAGTAAGATAGGGCTGGGGCCCCATCAAGAGTGCTCTAGCGCGCCCACGTTGAGACGCGCGTAGTTTGGCCTAGCTTGAAGTCCCATCATTCAAGGAGTGTGAGGAGGATGATGAGGTTGTGGAAGGGGCAGAGTATCCTTCGTCATGTTCACAAGACCATCGAATAAAATCAGAACAAGTTTGCCACTTCATTGTAGATGACTTGTATGCCTGCATATGAATGAAAATCAAAATAAAATTTAATTAGATTTTATTACATATAGCTGGAGATATGGCTTCCATGTCAAATGAGAATTGGAAATGGAAGGACGAGTATTATAATTAATCCCTCATGTATCCTTAATCCTTCCTGAATGAATTTAATTGGGAAAGGAGGAAGGAAGGAAGGAAGATGTAAAGGAAAAGTAGTACTGTAATTCCAAGCAATGTACGGGAAGGGAAATGTACAAACATGTGACAAGGGATCGCTTTCAGTGGATGAAATTGCATTCCATTAAGTTGACTAGTCAATTAGTCAAGAATTATATGGCTGAAAATATTTGTCCGTCATAAATGTCGTGTTATACTGGCTCACTGTTTCGAATATCGACGAATACTTTGAACTGGCATTAGATCACTAGCTGACTAACAATTTTCCCAACGATTTTGCTTACACAAATATTTTCCCAAATATTTGAGTATTTTTTGGGAGAAAATGTGTACTAATTATGTAATTAGCTTAGAGAAGGCCAGCCTAGTAATATGGAAAGCTCTCCAGTGCATAAGATTGGAGATCCCAGTCCTGTCGAGTCCTTCCCTTGATTCTATTCTATTTTTTTTAGCTTTTTGGGGAAACGACGGACGTAAACGATAGACGTTACGTACAAAAGGTAATAAGTTAACCTTAGGTAGGCGTGGACGCGTAGGAAAGACGACGACCTTTTTTTATGAAAGAAAAACACGCACAGCAAGAAGTAACCAAATCAACGACTGCTGGCTGAACAAAGGTTAGCACTCTTGAATCACGTGATTCTCAGGTGGTACCGTACGGACGGTGGTGGTGGTGGTGGTTACGTTAGGTTAAACAGGATACTCTGTCTTTTTTTTTATTTTGTCGGAGAAAGAAGGAGTAGTAGTAATGAAATGACATGACATGACGCTTCGAGTGTGTTGTCTATAGCGACCACGTCGTATCAGCGCAGGCAGCGTCAGCATCAGTCTTATTATTTGTGACGTGACGTTGAGTCTTGAGTTCCAGATGACTTTATGCCTTACGGGAAGAGGAAATACTCCGGTGGAATTAGAAATCTCGTTCTTTCCACGTGGAATATTTCGGTCCAACAGATTTAAGAGAATGTTAGGACATGATTGCATTTTATGACATGCATAACAAAATTTTGCTTTACTTGTAATCCTGTGACTTGTGGCCATGGAAAAGTACTTTTTCACTTACGTACATGTACATTCTACATCTTCCAAACCTCAAATCTTTAGACATGACATATATAGTATTTTTAGGAATTCAAGGAAAGAATAATTGTAAGGAAAATTGGTTCTGACGGAGGGAGATCTTGACCTTCTGGACCACAGGGGGTCAACGAGGGAATTGTCCATGTCTAAGTTTCTATAGTGAATGACCGTGGAACGCAACGGAATCCCTTCCATGCCTACCATACCATGTTTTTTATGATTACGACGGTAGCTAGTGCCATTTGGCATTCTTATCCGAGATAAAGCAATAAATCTTTCTATTATCTCCTCAGGATTCTTAGAAATGTGAACGGATGAAATTTAAACTGTAAAAAATTTATTCATTCCAAGATATATAGTAGTTGAGAAGTGAGAAAGCTAGATAGAGGTGTTGAATGGGCGATGACAATTACAACGACGCCAATCAAATAATTAGGTTGTACTTTTTATTGCTATTGCTACTTGCACTGACTACAGGTTATTATTTACTGTTCTGAATTGTAAATGTAAATGTAATCTTTGGGGCCGTCTGAGTACACAGTACAGAATACTGAGAATACAGATTGAATTCGAGGTCATTGCGTTTGCGTTTTATGATGGATTTCTTGGCATAGGTTATTGTTATTGTTGTGTGATTGTGATTGTGATTGTACTAGAATGAAGGGATGTTCAATTCTTTAAGCTAGTTTCGTCCGGTTTGTGTAGGGTTAGGTTTTTTCCACATTTCATGAGGTTTCCTCATAGCCAGCCATTCATGCAAGCATGCATATGGATTGGATTGTTTGTTATTGTTGTTGTTGTGTATAGAAAGTGTGACTCCATTGTTGTGATTTTGAATGTAATTGCAATATTGCATTTTTGTTTGTTGTTTTTTTAGGGTTGAATATTTTTAAGTGATTTAGAATTTATTTCTTTAAAAGAATAGGAGAAATGTACTTCAGAAAAATCTGAATTTGCTTTTAGTTGGATTCACAAATTCTTTCGGGAAATGAACTATTGAGTTTTGAACTTATGGTCTGTCTCGAGTACTTTTTCAATTGTTTCTTCAAGGTTTCCTTCCGTTGAACGACTGACCTTTGAACTTGGGTTTAGTTTATTGTCTGAAGGGTTTTTTCAATTCCCTCACCTATTTTTTTAGTGATTACACCACATTTGGATTACTTTTGTAGCTCTTTCCTTCCACCCACCTGAATTTGGAGACTTTCTTGTACTTGTGTACCTACCTCAACATTATTTTGATTGTGCGTGTTTGCCTACCCCCTGGGATGGTGTAGGAGTTTTCGTCTTACGTACGTAGGACAAAATAAATGAAATTTGGAATTGCGTTAAATGTTACTCAATTGTGGATTGGGATTTTGGGACTGGGACTGGGTCGTACGTACGTATGTCTGCAAATTAAATTCTTTCTTTGAAGTTGTAAGGATATGACGAGAGTAGGGCAAATAGTCGTGTCGTATACTCATAAACAATTGAACTTACGGTGAAAGCGTTGCAAAGTACATCTGAGCGTGGCATATTATGGGAAATCCCATACATACTCATTCCATTCGTAGTATTGTTAATACGAATCCGACAGTCTGGTTTCCAAAACTCTTCAATTGAAAATTGCCCAATTTGCCCACGAGTCTGGGCTGAGTGAATCAGGTGAAAAATCATCACTTCGTCTGGTTCAGGTTTACCTTTGCCTAAAAATAAATAAATAAATAATACATGAGTCTTTTTTTGTTTTAAAAATAACTGACTATCTCTAGTACAGACTAGGCCTACACTTTAAGAATTTTGAAGCAAGATACAGAGAAACTTTTGACTACAAATTTCGATGACGCCAGAGAAGGATAATTTAAAATCACTTTTGTAAATATTATGAGCAATAATGGAAAAGTCTTGTTGCATTGCAGTAGCATAGTAATTGTATGCGACATGCACATATTATGCAAGTCTTCTGGTCTAGAACGAACGCCAAGAAGTTTTTAGAACGCCATTCTTAATTTTGTGAACTTTGGACTGGAAAGTTTTGTTTTCCATTGTTCTACTGTACGAGTATTTTGAAACCATGCAAATGCATTCTGTTCATACCTTCATTTATCACCCTCAAATTATTTCCTCTTAAGTTTACGATTTTTAGGCCGAATGAATACTGAATACTCCTCCTGCCGTACTTTGTAGCATATTCATCAAAAATTCTCCGAAACACCAACGAATTATCCCTTGTCTGGGACTATGCTTCGAAAATTATGTCAATAGCTTTGCTAGACTCTCGCTTTCATGTATAATTCCGATCTGTCTCTATTTTGGGTTTACCCGAAAACTTCCCCTATTAGAAATCATAGCTTTTTAAGCCGTCCATTCCGGGTTTCTGGATCGAAGGTGCGTTTCATTGATTTTAAAATCACCCTAAAATACAATGAAACTTGTTCATGCGTTAGCCTGTCTACGTACGCTATATGTAAATATCTTCTGAGAGTATCAGCAATAATTTCATCAAAATATATTTGTTGCTTGACACTTGGCTTACTGGCGCACTGCATTGCCTTCCCTTGTGATTAAGATTAAAAGAACTAATTCTAATTCTGAGTCGATGATTGAAGGAAATTACTTGCAAGACTTGGAAACTTTTCTTGTCGCATATACGAACGAATCGGTGAACCGAACTAGGAAACCGTACCGTGCCACCGTGCCAGGTCGATCTAAATCGGTCAAGGAAGTGTCATGCACTTTTGCACTTGTGTGATCATTTCCCAGTTCATTTTCCTAAATGTATTTTTATTTTTAGCAAACCAATTTTTGCGTGCAATAGACTCTTCGTCTCTTCTCTCTCTCTTCTTTTCTCTTCCTCAAAGTTACGTACGTATACATATAACTAGACCTCGTAAAAGAAGAAGAGTGGCAGTGTCAGACTTTGCTACTACTTCCGGCTTTTGGCTTGGTGCTTTTAAGTGAATTAGTCTCAAGTGTCAGGTTATACGTAGTGGTAAAATACATAGGAAAATTGGCTATAGTACCCCGCAGTCGGTAGACAAGTGTCCTTGCCTTCCTTTATTTTCATTCTAGTAAAAATAGAGCAATGCACTTGGGAAACTTTGCTTTTCCTATATTCCTATTGCTAAAAAAACTCAACTCTATTTTTAGAACAACACGATCTGATCTGTTCTCATGTAATTTTTTTTTGCTGTAGTGTATTCGCAAATGTATTCTAAATTCTGTCTGAGTCTATCTCTGCATGCATAATAAAAGTTTCAGGTTAATCATCACAGAAACAGCTGTGTGTATGGGACGAGTATAAAATTACCATGAGAAAAATCCATGCAAAATTGCAAAAGTGCATTGTACTTGTACTGCACGCAAGACTGCATGCGTTATTTGCTAGAAGTGTTTCGTTTCGTAACGTACACATTATTTATACAGTATTTCATTTCATGAGTAGTACTGGAAATGGTAGGGTGTGGGTGATGTACAACGTACAGAGTCCTGGAATTGACGGTTGGTTGGTTCACACGAAGAATAATAGGAAAAAAGAAACATGAGTCATAATTTTCTTACTCTTACGCACCCTAAAACTGACTGAAGTCCGAGGTCTGGGTTTCAACGGAAACTGACTAATTTACTATGCCCATGAGTACAGTGCACTCTAAGTTATTCAGAAATTATTCATGATGGTCAAAATGTGATTTTGATGGATGAGGTCAGTTTAATTGCTTAGTTCTTGTTCTTATGGGAATCTTTAGAAATAATTAAGGTGGTCAAGTGCGCTTAGAGGCAAAATATTTCATCTTGGCTTAATTAACAAACTATGGAAGATTTTCTTGGAAATTACAGACGCTTGAGGATTGTGACATTAGATTCTTTGTTTTTGCCAATTTGCTACTAATTTCATACGGTTTTCTTCCATGGCAAGATCGAGTAAAGTTATAATTAGAATTTTTAATATCGTACATACACTTTGAGCCAAATTTTCCAAAATTTTCCATACACACAACACAACATAATTCAAGAATGATACGTTTGAAAAGTTTTGATGTTTGGAAAGCGATGCAATATTTCACCGCGTCCGTGCCGTGCCGCGATTGTTATGAATTTCCTATGTTTTGATTTTGTTTTGATATTACGTTTTTGTACTTACGGTTTGAATTGGGTGATTGTTTAATTCTGACAGCTACTCCCCAATGAGACAAATTATCTTTCCTGAGTTCCACAACATCTCCACTACAAACTGTCCTTAGGAACACACGTCGAGAGTCTGTGTCAAACCATTCAGACACAGACTTGACTTTGAGATCAGGGTTTGACCCACTATTAGATTCAAAATTGACCTTTGCAAAAACTCCACTATTAGTTGAGAGCAGAGTGGACATTTCAATTGCTGTGCTTCCCTTCATTTTGATTCTGATTTTTTTTTGAAGTTTTCCAAATCTCGAATAAGGAAACAAAGCCTAGCTAAAAATCCGGACAATTTCCTCCAATTTTTGGCTCTTTTGATAACTTTTCCCAGAGAATTCTGTTTGCTAGCTGAAAAAATCGTAGGCTTGAAATTGGCACGTGTTAGCTTCAATTTTCGTTTCTTTTTGAACTTTCTCCCAGAGAATCAGCACAAGTAGCAGTCGTTCGTCAATTTCAGTTTTCCGTGCAGTGTCTTTCTTGTTATGCGTTTTTTTCCCGGGAATTTTTTCTCCTTTTCACTTTGTTGTTTGTTTGGTTGAGTAGTAGCCGTTTGTTAGGATTTTTTTGTATTTGTTAGCCGGGCACCTCGTACCAGGTGAAATTTATTTGAGAAGAGAATATATTTTTTTACTTCTTTTGAAAGATATTTTTTTTCTTTTGATGTTCTTTCTGTATGTTCTCTTTTTTTTAACAGTTTAGAAGTTTGAATAGAGGTAGTAAGTAGTACGAGGTATGGATACGGAATGATGAGAGAACAAATGTTCACTGGTCGTGTTGGTTCACCCTCAGTCTCCTTTTGTAGTTTTTTTTATATCAGAGACGCTTAAAGCTTTAACGCTTCTACACGCTTACGCTTACGCTTAGCGCTTATACACTTTTTGGTTCAACTCTTCTGAAACAAACCAGGCTACTCCAAGCTATCCCGTTCAAGTTTGGCTTTGGCGTTTGGCCCCGACGTTCAATGTATTTTGTCGTACTGTATGTGTTTGGGTTGCAAATCTTGTACGTATAAACTCACAAACCCTTTCAATCAGCAGTGACGCAACAGGCGAGTAACTAGTAACTGGTAAATGGTAACTACTCATTCGTCACTGCACTGCATGTATGCATAGGATAGGAGACTTCGTCATGTTTTGTTTTCCTTTACGGACGGATATACGATATATTGACGTAATGATTTGATTGGTGGACTGATGATTACATACAGGTGAGGTGATAGGCTGATAAGGGTTATTTATTGAAAATATTTTGTCTCCCAGAAGTGTTTTTTTTGTATGTAATAGTAATTTATTTGATCCGGTGGGATTTTATGGAAATACGGAATTGAATTGTATTGACGTAAGGAGGTAATTTTATTTATAATGGTTGTAAAAATTCTATAGAACATGTTTTTTTCGTATGAAGTAATTCCGGATTCTAAGTATAGGGAGGTTTATTATTAAAATAGTATTTGTATTAACTGACCGCGGATAGTTATCGCTAATTTTTAGACTATTCTATTACAAATATGATCGCGTTGGAAATTTGTTAAGTGCTTAACTTGGAAATGGTTCATTAAATTAATGCATTCAGTCCCGTGTGTACAAAGCCTTTGTTCATTTGAGTGGAAATTAAAATTAACGAGCGGAAGTTTTTGGATTTATAATAGGGAATTGTCTATAAAATGAAAAAAATATTTACGGAAATAGAAAATGTACCTGGGCTATTTGTAGTTTGGCTATATTTGAATTTCTGAATGTCAAACAATAAGTAATGGAGATGCTTTTAGTTTAATAGGAATTAATAGATTCATCTGACTTATTTTTGGATAAATTCCCAAAAAATAATGACATATGCTTTAGTTTTCGGATTGAATTGACATTTGAATGAAAGTTCGTGGGAGGATAAAAATTTGAATTCGGAGAATAATCGAACTCCTGAATGCAAACTGATACACAGGTATGTATAATTTCCGTTGACAAATGCAGAAGTTGAAATTAATCAATACAACATTTATGAAATGAAGTTATATTTGCGTATATTTTTACCACAAAGTAATGATTCCACGTGTAGCGTGTGATTATGTTTGACGTGTGAATGAGATGTCGACTGCTTGAATGAATTTCTGAATGTGTCAGAGTGAAAGGTGTCAGAAGACAGACGAAGACGAAAGGAAATGTCGTTTCTTTAGCCGAGTTGAAGTAGATTAGGTTATTTCTGGCATATATTTAATATTTTGTCAAGTAATGACGACTCACTTGGTCGTGGTTCATATTGGGGTGTAGAAGTGTGAATAAGTATTACAATGAAAGGTGAATTTTTCCACATTTGTGACACGGAAATAGAATTGGAAATTATATGGAAATATTTTAGTATTTAATGAATACCAGACATTGAAATGGAAATGGAAGGTTGAGTCTTTTATACCTGAGAGAGCAGGAGTGAAAATTAACCAATACAATATTTTGAGCTCGTGTATTTTATATTTGTAGGTTCACGACTCAATGTACCACTGATACGTGGGAAGAAATCCTATACAAAATATTGTAAATACGATGATAATGATTATGAAGTTTTCATGGCAGGAGAAATGTATAGAATTCTGTGCCTGCTAGGGCATTCAGACTTTCTCTATTGTCCCATAGTCCGGATTCTAACTTAAGCCATTATAACTCATAATTTCTACTGCAGTACGCTTACATTTTTCAAGCTTTCTTTTCAGGGGAATTGAATGCTGATTTTGACTACACGAATTTATTAAAATTTTGTTTACCTTTTTTACTACGAATGTGTATCAGAATGTGCATGGTGTGAAGGACTCGAATTTATGAATTGGAAGGTGGATGGTATCGCATTGTGTAATTGCGTTGGCGTTGTCGTACTGTGTACTGTGTACTTGTAAGTTGAGCTTTGACGAATTTGGATTATGCTAGAATCTTGAATTAAGTACAGTGTGGGAACAGGATTATGTTTTTGGGAGCTAGGTTGGCAAGGTCAGGTTACTTTTTTAAACGAACTTCACTACAAAAACCAGGGTTGCGAGT
Organism: Protaphorura tricampata; assembly: GCA_034698835.1. Lineage (NCBI taxonomy): Eukaryota > Metazoa > Arthropoda > Collembola > Poduromorpha > Onychiuridae > Protaphorura > Protaphorura tricampata. The sequence goes on along the minus strand of JAQGCB010002437.1, from coordinate 2,875 downwards.
GTTATATTTCGAACTGATCTGACACTGACAGAGCTAGAGCTAGGATTACCCATTCGACATTGATGTGGAACTAAAATTCAAATTTTGTGTAGGTAGAAGGACAGACGCCACGCCACGCAGGTGGAAATAAATAGAACAGAATTTTCATGTGGAATAAAGAAAATCATGGAATGAAATGATTTGAAGGGTAAAACGTAAAAGGTTCTCCCTTGATTTTATTATTGGAGTCAGATGCATGTGATATTTTGATGGACAATGACGTCGACGTACATATTTCGTGGGAAAAAGTGCTGTAGTGGAAGCATGCGTTTTTTTTTAATTTTTTATTTGAAATAATGGCATGGCAAGGGTGCTTTAACGATGCCAACGTCCAAATACATCCGGATTCGATGGTTCGGATATCTGATATTTCTTTGTAGGTCAATTTTGATATCTTTGACCCAATTGTGGTCAATATTAGCTTGGTCAATATCTCACATTTCCTAGGAGCCTGACTTTGTGTTTTTCGTCATAATACCTGATACTATCAATTTCCGTCTGTGGAACGTGGACATATTGTCATAATGAAAGCCCGTCCATCAAATAATGTCTTAATTGCATGTTTATCATCATGAAATCTCATAACGAATTTCATTTCATGTTCATTCAGTCGAATCCAAAACTTATGTTTGTCAAATAATTTAGTTGATTGTTTCACATTAATGTTTGTGATGATTCGTGTTGTGGAAATTTCTCTCCAAGTTCAAAGTTAGGTATCGATTTTGAGTGAACCTCTTTGTATTTGACAATGACAGTTCATCGAAGCTTGCAAAATTTGAAATACGTACGTCAATGGCAATGGATTGTCTGAGTTAGTTTGTTTAAGCAGCAGACCCAATTCCTTTTAAAATTCTACAGGGCAGAAAATTTTGAGAATATTCAACTGGTACGGAAGACTAGTTCAGAAGCTAAATTCATGGCTATGTAAATAAATGGGTTGGTCTTCTTGGAATTTTCAAGCATGTAGAAAATGTGTATCCCTGTAAAACAAGATTTCGATACTTTGTTAGGTCAACGTTGGGCCTTTAACTTTCTTATTTGCTTCACTTCCAGCTGTTTTGAAATAGATTGTCAAGTTCCAAAGACATGGACGTGAGTTCTTGGAACAATACAAAGTTTGGAAGTTAAAGCTGTCCAGGAGGTTCAAATTGTTTGTTATTTGATGTTTGAGGGCTATGGGATTTCAAAATCGTATGCAATCTTGTATCATGAACTTCAAAGGTGGAATATTTCGGAATTTCCTGCCTTTACCTTGAAAATTAAGTTAAGTCTTAGAAGTCATCCGGATGCACATTGTTAATTATGTTACGGTATCATTGGACTACAACCTTCTACAGATATTTCGATCGAAATCCTTAACTCAAAACAAAGCGTACGTAAAAATTTGCTGTCCAATTTACTGGGATTTGAACCCAAAAACTTTAAAATCTCCGAAATAGTAATTGTGTTGCATTGAAGGGCAATCCTTGCCGCTTCGCTATGCTTGGAGAGTTATACCCCACTGGCACACAAGTCCTTCTATGGGTATTTATCTTTAAGTCCTTTATTGACCGAACGACCGACTCAGACAGACAAACCTTTGAAGGACTTTTTATTAAAATGTCTGAGCTTAGCTTGTTTGAAATGAAACTTGAGTCTCTCTCTCTCACGAGTAAGAGATCCAAAGAAGGTATTGACTTTGCGGTCGGATGACCTTAGGATCTCACAGTCACAATACAATAGTACAATGTGCATATATTTTAGGACAATGGAGAATAGAGAAGGAGTCCCGGTCATATCATGTTCACTCCAGAACCTTGCACCAGATCGGGTCCGCCGCGGATTGTGACAGTTTCGTGGTTTTGTGTATTTCTGTAAGGACGCCGTGCCGTGTGAACTTGAACCGACGATGCACGTAACATTTGGCTAGAATTGAAACGGACCCTTTTGTAATTTGTCTGTACAGATGAAGTCACCTGGGCAATGGGTGTAGGATTATAATGACATTGGTATACATACATTTTCCTTGCTTGCGTAAATAATGAGAGCAAAGCCATCTGATCGGACTGGATTACAATATACATTTCAATGACGACGATTCCTATTGTCTGTCCTCCTGTGAAATTTCGAACGATTAGAATTACGTTCGTCGTCCGTGTTTGTACGTCTGTACGTGTTACATGGAATTTTGTAGTTTTATTTAGCTAATTCAAGTTGAAGCATTTATTTGACATTGTGCTAGTTCAATGAAACTCCTATGCATCTGAATTTAATAGAGACAACGACCACATCAGGGCAGAACAGGACATGCACGAATCCAAAGTCCGACGATAATGAGAGTTAATGGGAACACGTAGTTGGTTATATATTTTAGTTCACAATGGAATGGAATGGAATGGAAGATAACTTTTATAACTAACCACAGACTGGCAAATAATAAAAAAAATTCCCCGAATGACAATTTGACGAGCTGTCATTGTATTAAACGTAAATGCAATGTAAAATGTAATGAATGTGAATGCCAATGCGTCTTTACTTTGTCTAAGGACAGGGGTTTGGTCAAAGTACATGTTTCTCGATTATAACAGACATGGACACCTTGAGTTATTCGATTTATTTTGTGTAGGGTGTCTCAATTATATGGGACCTTCACAGTGACCTAGGAATAATGGAAGAATATTTTTTTGTGGTGAAGACACCCTGTATTGAATGGTTTCGGTTTCATTAATAAATGTGTGGCCATGGTCGGTCGGTATAGTGTATATTAAGCAGGAAGGTTTCGGATGAATGCTTTCGTATGATAATATGAGGTATTGCGATATTAGTTGGTTAACGGCGGTTGGCTATGACTGTCTCA
>JAQGCB010002436.1:0-11538 GCA_034698835.1 Protaphorura tricampata | reverse complement strand
AGAAGGAATTTGAAAAGAATACATTGTATAGATTGTAAATATCCGAGACAATTATAATGGCGAGGGGATTAATATTATGAAATAAAGAAGAGAACTTGTAATGGATAAAGTTCTGCTGAAGTCGAGACTCGTATCTGAATCTAATGAGAATACCTGATTTGAACGTCGGAATACATTAAACCATTATTTATACTCCTATTCAAAAGTATTCAATTACATTTACTAAAATCTACCCGATTAACTTTAATGTATTCCCCAAAAAATTAATCCATCCTCTAGTTGGTAGTGGTATGGTACGATTTTATGTACAAAGTGTCCAGAATTGATTCGCACTAAAATTGTGCGTACGTTAAGTGGATGAGAACGTACCTGGAAGCGCAATGACGAATGTATGGAAATGCATAAGATTATTGTGTTAATTTTTCAAATGTGATTTTTGTTATTTCAGGTTCTTTCTAAAATTCTTCCTGAAGTGCAATCAAAATTGCTTGAAAAATGCAGGCAATCCAAGGGATATGCGAAGATTCCAAGTAAGTCTATTTAGCTAGTTTGCAACCTATCATCAGAAATATTCAAATGAAATTGAGAGAATTGAACCCCTGCACAACATCGTAACTTTTACTAAAGTTAATTGTTCCTATTGTTTACATCAAATACACCTCTTCATCCACATACTACTGCTATAGTCAAACCAATTGATTTTCCATAAATGCCGGGGGAGGACAAATTGTTGGCCACACTCTGGTCTGGTCACACAACACATGACTTATTGTTATTTTTATTTTTACAACAAACATGACGTGATGAGCATAATATCCAAGTTAATACGCAATACAAATGACCGGAGAAAAAATACAAACAGCACGCGTCCAAAAGTCCTTCGTATGGCTTGCACAAATAGAATAAGGCTCAACTGGATTTCTTGAATGTATTGGGTATTTAATGCTGAGATTTGTGATAAATCCAATGGATGGAAGGAACAAAGGGGAATTCATTGGGGAGTTCAAAATGAACACATGTGCCGGTATTACTTTTCAATTGGCATCATAGCATACAGTTGTGCACGGCCCAGCCCACCATTTATGTATGTACGTACGTATATGTACAAAATGTCCATCCATAGGTTTATGTGTAATCAATAATAAAAGAATTAATTTAGGTTTGAACAGTCAGTGGATTTAAAAGTTGGTTTTTCCATCCATCCCTTTCTCTGAACATATTCTATTTGGTTGGTGGGTTGGAAGGATGTGATGTATGTTAACAGGGTGGCTTAGAGTTAATCTTCTTCTAATAGTGAGCCACGTGTCTCTTCAACAAAAATATTATGACCAAAATCCGAAACAAGGCCTAGAGAGATAGAGAAAAAAAAACCAAATCTTTCCTTGTCAGACCTTTTTCTGTGAGGTTTTTCGGGAGAAGGGGAAAGAGAGGAAAAGAATGACTTTACTTGGATTAGGTTCTTGAATTGGATGAGTTGCTCTTCACAATAGAATTCAGAAAAGACTTGGGCTTTGTGTATTACCTAAATAAAATATGACGAAATACTATTCACTTTCACCAACTTTCTATATTGTACGTACGAACATTGTACATTTAGTACCCTTACCTTGTCCTGCCCTTCAATCTCTACAATAGTGAAAGGACAAGGCATTAGAGTCTCCGCATATGATCCAGGAGTTTAATCATGGATGTCTTTTCGTTTTTTCCCATTACATTGTCCCCTTACCGATTCGCATTGAAAGCAAAGTCAACCAATCCGGAAGGGCTTTCAAGATAAAGGATTTTGGCTTAATTTTAGTCAAATACTTGTTAGCAAAAACCTACCGCTAAATTATATTTGAATATCTAGTTTGAGTGTATAAATTATTGATAAGATCCTTCAATTTTTTTAAATTCCAGGTTGTGGTTTCATCCCATATCAACGTGGAAGGTCCTTTACTTGCGATATCGGACAACATGTTTGTGCACAATAATTCTAAACATGGGAGAAGAGCGAAAAGACTGGACACAACAGAAGGTACAATTACTCAGCCATAAAATTAAAATAATTTCACCTTAACTCAATCATTTTTCACTTACAATTAGTTATCAGAAACTTAGTGCATTAAGCAATTCCGGATCCGGTAACAGTATAGTTACAGGTGCACCAAGGAATTATAAATTATTATATTTATTTAGAGATATTATATACGTACACCAACGCATATCTATGTTACAGTCCTCGTACACGAATTTTGACTACACGGACTGCGACATACATCTAATTTTCTGTCCACAGAAATGCTTATAGCCAGTCTAAGTTTGTTCAAAGTACGTGGCACTTGAATAAACTGTGAAAGATCTCAGAGTTCCTCATGAGGGACCCATCTTCACAATTATCGAGTTTTTCATTTGACGACGTCTTGATTTCGAGTCAACTCGAAGGTGATTTTCAAGAGGCCCCAAGATAACATTTTCCTTTCCATGTAGTGTGTCCCGGGCGGCCATTGTGATTCCCGGTAGAAAAGCGAAAGGCGTGTCCCGTGGGAATTCCATAACATCGATTTGTCTCCCCCTCTCCCGTGGAACTTCATTCCAGAAGAGCCAAGGAGAGTATTTTCTCTTCTTCCTCTTCTGTGTGACAAGGAAAAGCCGAAACCTATTTCCTTCCTTTTAAAAATAACTCTACACAGCGACAGCACTCCAAAACGGATCTCCACTCCCGACCAATGCAATTCGTCCTCATAGTCAAATCCAAACCGGTCCCCCTCCATCCACGAAGTCAAATCTACTACCATCTCCCTTCTACTTCTAGCGTGCACACATTTTTAGATCCCATCGTAATCCAAGAATTTCAATATCACAGTAAAACCTCGCTAGAAGGTACCAGCCACTGATATAACAGACTGAATGAACTCTGAGTCTGTGAAAGTCAGAAATCGAACGTTTCTTACGCTACAGCTATCAGATGTATGATATCTTATAAACTACTGATTTTCTGGTGGTACGCCAAAACGAGGTTTCCTGTTAATTGCTTGACTTCAAAATTCCAAAATCATAGAATTATTACTAATTTCCCATAACGGTAGGGAAATATAATAATATACTCATTTTAAACTGACTCGAATGAATAATATTTGCATAGATTCTCAAATTTCAACGTTAGGTGCAATGAAATTTTACTGTAAACTGTGGACATAAGTCTAACAATCGAACTTCATAATTTTCATAATTTTTGGTTAAATCTTCTACCCTGTGTGGAGAGCTTTAACATTTTGGAGAAGTCCAGTTCCTTTTTGGATTGCTTATCTGACGAATGCGTCTGAAAATTCTTGTGTACGTTTCGCCTTTCGCGAGCAGTCGATTCTCTCCTTCATGCCTTATATCTTAGATACACTAGTAAAAACACTTCATCGCTTCCTGAATTTCCCCACCAAGGAAAACAATATAACCGAGAAAAGAATGTAGAGAAGAGAAATCCCTACCACGGACGAGGAAATGTTAATGGATATTGTACACATTCCCGATTTTCTCAAGAATTACCTTCCAAGCCGCATTCACGTTGGATCGAGTCATAAACAAAGCCGAATGGATGTCTAAAAACGAGTCGTTATTTTGGATTTCGAAATCGAAAAACACCGATATAATTTTGGCTTTATTAAAAAGTAGTTTTTGAAATTCTAGAAAATTTCTAATACTCCATTACAAAACGAACATTGTTCATGTAGAATGTAATTAACATTCATTACTGATCACAGACGGTAAATTTTACACCTCGCGATTGCCTGTGAATTGATTTTTGCGATTGGTTATAAGTTTATCTCGTAGCAAAGGAAGGTTTCCTTCTATTTATGAGTTTGAGTATTGTGATACTTAAATAAAGGAATCCTTTTGTTTTGTTAGGATATCCAGTTCCTGCTGCCACGCCTTGTATTAAAGCCATTTCTCCAAGTGAAGGCTGGACATCGGGAGGAGCAACTGTAATCATTGTAGGAGACAACTTTTTTGATGGCCTTCAAGTAGTTTTTGGGTCAATGTTGGTATGGTCAGAGGTAAGCCAGTTGAGGATTGTCCCATAAAAAGGAATATTAATATTTACATAAGGTGTTCAATTAACTTTGGCTCTACACTGCTGTATTTAAATTCTTCAATTTGTAGTCACAAGTTGGCCCGTACGTATACTAAAGCATTTGTGTCAAATTGTTTATTCATAAAACTATGTTCGAACCTGCCTTTAAACGGCGGTTCCAGGTTATAAAATATTCAAAAAGACATTATTTGCGTTTGATTGTTTACAATAGCTGATCACGTCACACGCCATTCGTGTTCAAACACCTCCTCGTCATATTCCAGGAGTGGTAGAAGTGACCCTGTCCTACAAGTCCAAAAATTTCTGCAAAGGAGCACCCGGCCGATTTGTATACGTCTGTAAGTTCCTTAATAATCTATTTGCATGACATTCTTGTACAGGCTATCAAATATAAACATAGGTGGTTGTTTCGTAAAACCCTTTGTCACTGATCCATCCTTATGATGATTTCTTCCACGAGCTTTTCTGTCTTGCTAAATCCATTTCAGACAGATGAAATATACAGATCTAGATCTTAGAAACCGAGATAATGAGGGTGAGACAAAATTCATTTGAAACGAGAGTGTGCCATGAGATCTGTGCTCAAACTATTACTACTCTCTTTCTGAGTAAATGTAATAATATGAAACAATTTATTGAAGTGAGTTGTCAACTACATTTTCCGAATTGAGTAATATTAAATCAGCTCACCGAAAGACTGTAAGAAATCGAACACAGAAAAGTATTCTATTCTTAGACGAACTCATAAGTCATGATTCTAGGTACAGGCTTTAAAAAATACTTGAATGTTTAGCAAAGCTCAGTGTTATCGAGTTTTGATGTGTTAAAATTATTATAAAAATAAGCATGCAGCAAAAGGTGCTCGATTGGAGAGTATTTCCCATATCAGAAATATTTCATGCATGATTTTGAGAGTGCCTTTCAAGTCAGCATTCCCTTTTTGGAGAAAAGAGTCGTGACACTTTACTTTACATAATTTGAGTACAATGTTTTGTCCATTTCTAGCTCTGAATGAACCTACAATTGACTATGGGTTTCAAAGACTCCAAAAGTTGATTCCAAGACATCCTGGAGACCCAGACAAATTGCCTAAAGAGATTATCCTGAAGAGAGCAGCTGACTTAGCGGAAGCCCTTTACAGTATGCCAAGAAATAATCAACTGTCTCTCGCAGCCCAACGCAGTGCCGGTGTTTCTAATAATATGAGTAGCTTTAACTCTTACGCTGGCTTTGAACCGGGCAATTCGCAATGGAATGATGGTACGAAACAAGGCAGGAAAACTCATTCTATTACATTTTCATAGCAAACCATTCATACTTAAACTATCTAATCATCTAATTCTTACAGGCGTCTTCTTCTAGAGACTGGTAATGGACATGGGTGTGAACGCGGACATTTAATTCTGTTTTTTTCTTTATCCAACTTGTCATCAGTGTGTGTGCAATTGTATGTAGATGTTATATTAATGTTTTTCATAATACAGAGATGACTTGATTTTGTATATCCTGATTGTAACATATCATTCATCCAATAACTTTTTATTGGAAGTGTGTTTTGTCTGTATAATAAATGAATGTGATTTTTGTGAATACTGAAGTCAAATAAAAAAAAATGTTGCATATAGCGTCTTATTTCATGGGTGAGTGTGTGAGGTCTTAATTCTACACAGAATTATGTTTTAATTGAATTCTAGTCATTCAATTATTTTCTGTTATGGTTCTGAATCCTATTTAATTTGCGAAAACCTATTTTAAGAAATTTTTTGGGTGTGAAGACGATAGAGGTCGACATTTCCAAGATTAATTGTGGGGTGCTTTAAACACACCTCAAGAAGAATCCATTCATTTAAAATTCTACAATGTAAAAATGATTAAAATGCGATTGATCCCAGTGTGATCCGTACCATAATATTTTCAGAGTTTTTAATGTCAAATAGAGTTACATCCACTGTCACGAAATAATGATATGCGTGTTATTTGATAATTCTCAACCGCCCTTGCATTTTTATCCCTAATTATGCATTCAACATGCATATAATAACTATATGTACTACTTTACTTATTTTTTAATAGAATAGAACACGTACGTACAACAACGTATTGACATACTAAAACATGTGTAACGGCCGAGCACACATATACTTCGAACTAACAACATCAGCAACATATTTTACAACTCAAATATATGTAGAAGTTCTTATTTTCAGCCACATTGCACAGTAAGTGTAGATTTCTGGTTCAATCACTCTCACTTTTGTTTTGAAAACTTAGAACCATGTTTTCTAAATTTGTCCAAGGGTTTGATCAATTTTGGCACGAGTGGGAATTTATGTTCCACTTTATCTTCCACGTGCTTGGACTTCTCAAGGATTGTGGCTGTTACTGCTGCAGTGCTGCAGTTTTTTTTGTTCCAGTAGTTTTTTTTTACTAATTCTTCCTGACTCACCGCAAATTATAATTTTATTACCACACGCGGCAGGCAAAGTCAATAAAAGCATTTTGTTTTCGGGTGTGTACACCATGACACACCGTTATCATTCTATTTTCAATATACAAAGTTTGATTGTACGTCGGTTCAATGAAATTGTCCTAATTGTAATATTATTTCGTAACTATGATAATGTGATAAAGGGATTGGATCTGGGGTCCCGGGATTCCAATGATGATGTCCTCAGTTAGAATTTTATGCGTGTTTGAACCACAGACAACTTCTTAGGGCTGAAAATGAACAATGAAATTTAAAATTATAAAAATTATACGTAAAGTCTCCTGTACTATTTTGCGTATACTTACGTGATGAGGCAGCAGCATTAAATATGGCGGCGGACGATGGGGTAATTTGTGGAGGTGACATTGTTGAGTAGCTTCCATTTGTATTATACGCAGAGTGTGGTGTGGATGTATTGGAACCATAACTTCCGTGTGTCCTCGGAGATGATCCAGAAGAAGAAGCATTTGTTCCATTTGATCCAACTAAACTCCCATTGCTCCCAAGACTAGTCACTCCGTTCATTCGTCCACCACCCGTAATGTACTCCTCTAGAAGAAAAAACCTGACCATCAAACATACACTCATTTTACTTCACATTTAGTCAGTTGTAGTAAAAGGGATCTAGAATTTCCTTTAATAGAAAAATTAAAATAAAGAGAAATGGCAGAAATTGATAGGATTTTATCAGGAGAAAGTTGATTATACAATGCGTCTCAATAAAAACTTCGTACAAATTTTAAAATGTTAGTGAAAGAAATTTTGTCCGACGGATGTGTGAACATTTTTATTGAGACACCCTGTAGGCAAGGAGAAAGGAGAAAGTTACCATCATTCCACTGTGCGTTGCCGGTGTCAAGGCCAGTGTACGCGTTGAACCCGCTCATGTTATTGGCTGGACTCCGTGGAGCCGTGAGGGCCAGTTGATTGTTTCTTGGCATACTGTAGAGTGCCTCTGCTAAGTCTGCAGCCCTTTTCAAAATAATCTCTTTCGGTAATTTCTCTGGGTCACCAGGATGTCTTGGAATTAACTTATGGAGTCTTTGGAATCCATAGTCAATAGTTGGTTCGCTCAATGCTAAAAAATGAAATGCATACAAAAATAGAGTCAGATTCCATGAAAATTGGAGGCATTCGGCTTTAAATGGTAGAACTCGTATTCTAAACACTTTTTAACACTTAAAATTCCCTACGACTATGTTAATTATAAGTAATTTTGACGTCATGAAGGTAAAAATGAACATAGGAAGGAAACAATAGCATGGCTTCAAATAGTTAAACAAATGAATGGAGATTAGCTGATTAACTCAGTTCAGTACAAGTGAAAGAGGCTGTTAAGTCAACAACCGCTGATGGAAACTTTGTCCTATTTGTGAGATAAAGACATAAGCTGTGATTCCCAAAGGAGTTGATTTTGTCCTGTGTGTGTTGTACTGTGTTCCGAAACACTTTGCGTGTGTAACACGGTGGAATAAAATGTTAAATGACTGTTGATAAGAAAGAGAACCAACTTACATATATAGACGAAGCGGCCTGGAAAGGAAAAATAAATGAATATTAGAACCAGATATTATAACTAGACAGATATATCATAGTATTATATAGTACCTGGAGCTCCTTTACAAAATTGTTTGGATTTGTAGGACAAAGTCACTTCGACAACACCTGGGATATGACGAGGAGGTGTTTGAACACGGATTGCGTGAGAGGTGATCAACTGGAAAATAAAGTAAACCAATTTCAGACAAATCGTTCACGTCTTTTGTACTCCATAAGTGGTTCATTTTTTATAAACTTCTCAAGTTTATCCAGATAGACAGGTTGCACGCAAGCATTTCAACAAACTTTTAGGCTAAGGTTTATTCTTTCACCATAGAACTTCTATAAGTTCTACTACATTCAATTTCATTTTCTAGATTGAAATTCCATGGCTCAATTTCAACCAACGAAATAATTCATTAGTTTTAAATTATTTTCATATGCACATGTGTTTATTTTTATCATTACACACCTCAGACCAGACGAGCATTGATCCAAATACAATTTGAAGTCCGTCAAAAAAATTATCACCGATGATGACGACCGTTGCCCCTCCACTTGTCCATCCTTCACTTGGTGAAATCGCTTTAATACAAGGAGTGGCTGCTGGAACTGGATACCCTTTAAATATTTAGGGACTTATTAGTCGTTAGCTACATTATGCTTAAAAGATCTCGACAGCTATCTGTATATCTAATCTGGATCATTTCGACATTCACTGCCAGGCTATCGATAGCAATACTTCAGAATGAATTGGACCAAGATAGTTGAACATTTTCCATAGAGGAAAGTGTTGTCAAGTTATCTTAGAATAAACTATGATTAGATGCATGACCCCGCACCAAGGTGTGCTGTGAATTGTCATTCCCTTTTCTGATCTCCGCCATAAAAAAAGAAGTTTTTTAACATTTTAGAACATTTTGGTTCAAACGAAGTTTGACTCCTAATAATAATGAGCGTAACGCGTAATGGTACATAAATGTAGTTAGAATGGTTCAGTCGGTGAAAAGTAGGTCTTGGTCGGGGCTTTGGATCTTTAGAAGGAAGAAGAGAGATGCTTTCGTTGAATGATCACATTATTTGTCTAGAACACTCATGGCATCCCAATTCCCGTAGTTCTCAGCTCTCTCAATTTCATTCCATTTCATTGGGAAGACTGGCGATCATTCTGAGATGCTCTATGTATATTTCCGTTGACTTCCTTTTCCTTCTTTCCCGATTTTCTACGTTTTATCTTGAAACCATTCACATTCTCTATCTGACTCCCCACTTTTCTCCTGGAGAAAAATGTTTAGTTCATTTTGTATAAAACCCGCACACAATTTTGTCACTCCGAATTCCGAAAGGGGGGACATTTTCGTTTTGAGATGAGGGGAAGTCAAAGAGAGGGTTAAATTTCTACTTTTTATTTCTACAGATATAGGGGAATCTTCAAACCTCCGCGTCGAATCGACAAAGAATGAATCCTCAATTTCGAAACAAGTTCAAGTTCAAATTTCATTCCTCTCAATGCATTATAACAACTATCGCGCTCCTGCTCTCTACCAGTTTTCCAGAAGAACAATAATTCATGAGAAGATTAGACAAATCCATCTTAACATATTATATACTGGAAAGAACAATCTGACTTTAGATTTTTTTTACAGTTATTTATTATGTTGAAAGTAAATAATTGGAGTATATTACACGGCACAGTAAAAAATATTCAAGACCCTTGGGCATACGCATTAGTCTGAAATTACAAGTCGTAGCCAATTCAAAGAATCTACGAGCGAAATAAATATTCAAAATGCGGTTATTTACAGCAGCGCGTTAAGAGTTGTGGTGGATTTCTTTTCGTAACCTTCATTCAATATTAAACAATAACTGTAAATAACAAAATTTGATTGGTTAATAATCCCATTTGGCAAAGGCTATTGACATTGAAGAAGTATGATTGCTGTCTTTTAGCCTGGTTTTGGATTCTGGTTGTATATGCCCGGGTAAGTTCCTTAACGAACCGAACTTATTTCTCCGTTCACAAAAAAAAATGTACTCCAAGCCGACACATGAGTTTTGAGAAAATTGGTCCGGACCAGTTAGAAGAGGAAGGAGTGAAGGAAGTGGACGGGTCGGGATGAATGAAGGAAACGGAGCCGGGAGACAAATCGATGTTGTGGAATTCTCCAGGGACACGCCTTTTCGCTTTTCTTCGGGGAATCACAATGGCCGCTCGGGACTGGAAACGAATGCCATCATGGGGACTCTCCAGTCTCAAAAACCTCCTCCGAGCTCAATTTCAAAGACGTCTCTCAAATGAAACCCTAATTGTGAGATCGCTCCCTTGTCGCATCACACCAACCAAAATTCACTCCCAGAAAAACACTATCCACTTGTCTCGCTTAGGCTTTTTACTCACGCCGACGACGGCACGCCCGGGACTTGAGACTTTTGACGCCCGCTTCAAATGTACTCTCTCCATGGGATCTTCAAGAACCCTAATGTTAAATACCAATGCGTACCTCTAACCAATTTCCAAGTACGGTCATGTACTAGTGTTTGTGTTAGTGATAAACTTCAATGTACTAATCGGAGAACAGTTTGGCCTTGCCGTCTTGTTATGCTAGTCTTGAGTTGTTACTGTTGCAGACGTTTCAGTCACTATATTAAAAATGCCTTTCGATCGGAATTTTGCCAGAATGAAAAGATTTAGAATCTAAGTTTTGACATTGTTCCATGATATTTCCCTTCAACAAATACGTGCGAGTACAATAAACATGCATGGCGTATTCATGCAATTTTTCGAATTCACTGCTCAAGATTTCGAATTAGTAGAATTTGCATTTTGCGAGAATATAGATGATTTAAACGAAGAAGGCGTTAGAAGTTAAGCCCAGACTAAATCGGAATCGTAAATAAATTGGCGGAGTGTCCGAGGAACATTACCTTCTGATGGATCCAATCGTTTGGCTCGTCTCCCATGCTTGGAATTGTTGTGAACAAACATATTATCTGAAATGGCAAGTAATTGACCCTCCACGCTTACTTGGGTTGAGATCACCACCTGCAGTAAATTTAAATTAAAATTTTGCAACTAGTCATGCAACTGGACAGTTGAGTGTAATTAATATTCAATGATAACATAAGAATAAATAAGTAAGTTTACTGGTAAACAATAAATCGTACTAATTCTAACAAATGGCCAACTCTGCATTGCATTGGCCGTCGAAGTTTCTACAATCTACGATAATAGGTGACGTTTGAAAGAAAGAGTACATTGGTTTTTACTGAAGAGGATTAGGCGAAATAAACTGTACCTAAATTACATTGCGCTGCCTAGTGCAAAACTGTTGGCAAAGGTGAAAACTCTATAAAACGATAAGCCTTTGAAAAACCTTGAAAAAGTTAAGATCCTAATATGCTTAACTAGAAGTTCTAATTTCTTTTCATGTTAAACTTATTT
>JAQGCB010002435.1:0-11540 GCA_034698835.1 Protaphorura tricampata | reverse complement strand
ATGTAAATCCCTAGGCCAAATAGGAATATACTCGCAAAAAAGACACACGAAATGCACATGATGTTTGATTCAGCCTCGGCTATGTCAATTGAAATTCCGGAGAATTGAACCCTACTACAGCGAAACGGCAAGGGGAAACCCACTATGCTGAGCTGCAACGCCGTTAAGTATACACATACGTAATTCAATTTATCTATGAAATCCTTGAAACCAAATTGGTTTGTTCAAATATTTATTTAAAAATTGTAAAATTTCCCTGGATATTACGTTTCCTCAAATGTAGCAGCGTTTACTTTAGATTGTTTACTTGGTTGCCTTTGCTTTTGCCTTTCACATCGCAATAGATGAAATCTGGAGAGAAAGGAGCTCCGAACTGGGATAGGACTGACTGACTGACTGGGGAAAATTAGCGGTCGATATATAGTCGTCGTCGTAGAACTTTCTTCTGTCATAATGCCAATGCCAATGCCAAATGGAAAGTTGTGGAAAACCAACCTAAAATTATTCTGTGAAAATCTCTGGCCATCCGTCCAACCGTCGCGTCGCGTGGCTGTCTCCATGCATATGCATATGCATGCATATGAACAACACGATACGCTTTGAGTTGGATTGGATTGGATCCACCATCGGCTTAGTTCAAATTCAATTTTGAAGCGTTTTCCATTTCTCCTATAGTTTGTACTTTGTACTGTACTGAAGAGTTACACAGTTGTATGTATTTGGGATTGGGATGCTACTTTGGACTTGGACTCACATACATTCATTCCACTCATCCACAATTTGAATGAAAAACTCTCAAAATTATTACATCCTGTATTGCTTACAAGCTTAGAGTGGATGGATGAATCAATGCATGCATGATGGGTTGTGGTTTTGGTACTTGTACGTACAGGGTGAATCAGAAATATTAAGTTAGTCATCCATATTTACAGAAAATGTGTCGAATTACACATATCTTTAGCTGGCGGAATAGTTGAGACCGAAATCGCGTAGCTCTAAAGAATGTGGTAAATAGACAACGCTAATGCCAATTTGGCCCAGGATTTATGATTTCCCTAGATGGGAGAGAAAAACTCATACGAAAGAAGCCATTTTGCTAAAATCACCACTGCTAAGCCGAGGAATCGAGCACCACTACATCGAAACGGCAGGGGCAGATTTGTAACACCATCCTGTGTCGTTCTTGCGTTGTGTTTATTTTTATAAGTAACGTTACAGTGCACCTGTCTGGTGTCAATTTCTTTTGAACCACCACGTGGTCCACCAAGTCAGTTCATGACATTTATCTACAAACTGAGGGTCTCTAAGGCATAGATACACGCCGGACATTGAATATTTTGAAAGAAGAGATGTCTAAGTATTCCATCGATTGACTTTCTCTTTACATGCAATACCATTTATCCAATTTGCTCCTAAAATTGATGTGTAATTTACCTAAGCCATGTTAAATTCATAAAAATTAAACATCTCGTTTTCCTATTCGATCGGTTTTTTATCCCATAGTAAAATTTCATTTCACCAACGTCAACGTCAAGAATGAAAAATGTAGAATGGGTATTTATTCCGCTGATTTAGAAATCCGTATAATACAACACTTTTCCACCACAAATTGCAGCATTACTTTACAGCCAAGTTTTATTTTTATACATATGTAGTATTTGCAAAATCAAGCTTATGTTTGAATACTACACTAGAACCGTATGGCCCACACTGTACGAATACATGACATGGATTTTATGTATAAGATTTAAAGTTATCTATCCTTTCCTAACCTAAGTAAAATTGAAAAGTTGAGAAGACGTACGTTTTCAGTTCAATTCAGTTCAGTAGGGAAGGAAAACCTATGCATGGAATGGAGAAAGCATATCTGCCTCTGCCTTCGTCTTTGCTTTTGGTTCAGTTCGCAGTTCGCGTTATTCCTAAGTATACAGAGTAGCATTAGAGGAGTATCATTCTGGGCCTGGCCTGAGCATAAGACTAGGAGATGATGATGTGAAACGAAGGAGAAAACTTTACAAATGGAAAGTTACATTTTTGGACGCGCGGGAGAATTTTGATACGGGCTTTAGTCACTACACTTTACACTACATACACTACATACATGGACGCACCACCCAAGTTAAACCTAAAGCCACAAGTACTAAGGATAATAGTTTAGCTTGCTTGGTCTGTAAAGGTAAGATACTAGTAGTACCGTACTACTGTATTGTACAAGTTTGGGCGAAGATGCTCAGAAGAAGACGACTACATAGTCCTCAGTGGTTTCCTTGTCAGTGACGAAGACTCAAGACTCCAGAAAAAGGAGTCAGTCTTTTTTTTTGAGATTCTACCCGCGTCCTTCATACATATTCCAAGTCATGCCTCTCTTCTCCTTCTTCCTTTTCCTTCCCATCGCTTGGCCTCGATCAACCATGAAGTCTTCATCCAAATACGAACAACGAAATTCAGACTGTAACACAGGGTACCAAATATATTTGGGTCATTTTATCATTGAACGTCATACATCCATTGGCATTCGCCGTTAAAAATTGCCACATATTTTTCTATGAAGATTCAGTTGATTTTAGCAGTTTAGTAGGAAAACGTAACGTCTTGATTGAAAAATTAATGAGGTAATTAGGTGACCGTAAAATTATACATTTGAAACCCTGTATATAAAGTATTAGACTTTAACCCCTTTTTTCTTTTCCTTTCTTTTGGGTTTTTGGGGTAGTTGAAGTTGTAACAGTTGTTGGAGCCTGAGTTTCTTCGGAAGGGCCTTTTGTTACTTTCACCACTCCTTTCTCCACAGAACGCAACGCATTTTCTTTTCTCCGTCGCCTTTCGAATACCACTACCTACTACTTTGGATTCACCCAATAATAATACGAAGTAGTACTACTGTTGTATGTAGGAATAGATAGGTTGTAATATTTATAATAGGGTCGACTTAGGATCACGACTCTCCACAACACACGGCGATACAATGCAATGTGTGTTATCAGACCAATTCAAGACTTGACTGACTTTCACCCAGCAGTGTGTCTGTGTGTGAAGTGATAAATGTTATCGTCAGCTTGACTTGGACTTGGGCTTTAAATTAAACACTGAAACATTTATTTGAATACATGAACTTAAGATTTTACTCGTTGAGACTTAATCGGATAAGAATGGGAAAGTTTTAGTGAGAGAAGGAGACAAATGCAGTGAAATAGCGAAATGGATTACGAATACGATTACGATTATAATTTATGCATACATGCACGTCTTTGCTTTTAGAGAAGGTGTGATATGATATGTATTTTGAAGCTAAACTTCAGTTGAATACTAAGGATCGAGTTTCTCTGGAACATAAAATTTTGGAACACCCTGTATTTTCTGTTCGTTCGTTTCGTACCCTAAGATTGTTTTAAGTGAGCCTGAAGGCTTGACATCAACCTTCGAGTTTTTTTCCCCGTTGTATTTTAAATTACCACTTACTCTTAATTTACTTCCCATTTCAGTCCTGACCTTAACATCCTATTTCCAATTTAACTTGCAATCTTAAAATGGAAGGTTGATGATGAGCTTGAGCCTAGGAATGGAAATTACCTATGCATGCATGCAAGTTGACTAGAGAAAAAAATTGGCAAGGGACCAATTCGACGCGTTTGTTTAAAAATTTACACAAATGTAGCCAAAAAACTACATTGCAATGCCGAGGAATCGAACCGCACTACAATGAAAGGACAATTGGAGACGGGTACCACTATGCTGCAACGTCCTTGCAATTTTTACTGATTTTCTTGCGAAGTCGATCTCAATTTTACAATAAAAGTGGTTTCCTTGTGTGCGTTAGAAAAATGGAGGAAGGTAAAAGCTAAGACTTCCAGGTTTAACATTTTTTTCTCCAGCCGAGTAAGATTGTGTAGGGTTCTTGGAGCTCCACTCTCCTGGAGCCACTTGCTAATGCCTACCTATAATCCTTTTGCTGACTCCTGAATTACCCAAGCACCAACCTCCACTTCGGAATATCTGGCTAATGCAATGCATGAATGCATGAGGAAATATTCGACAGAGCGTGGAATCCATTGTAAAGTAAAGTCTCATACCTTGTGCTTGTGCCCCTCAATGGTTTAACCATGAGCACCATGGGAAATCACGTAAATATTTTAAAACCAGTTCTCCTCAGAACACCCCAAAAAAATGTTCATTGTATTTGAATGACTCGTGTGTGTGACACACGACCACATATGGTACGCGCGTACGCGGCAGGAGCAGGACGCGAGTGAAAGTCAAGGAGAAAGTTGGACAGATTAATTTTTTTTTGAGGAAAAATAAAAATAATACTACGGAAGGACTCTGTTGTCCTCATCCGGTTTTATGACATAGACTTAATTTATCTCCGACCTGTATTTTGAAGAAAAAATCTTAACAAAAAGTGAATAATTCACAGATGGTCTCACATTTTCACACCGCTTGTTGCTTTTCACGTATACCCTATTTCTACCTTTTTTTTAATTATCCAGAAATCGATGAAATAGCCCAATTCGTAGAAAAAAGACAATGACGTAATGGAAAAACACACCTGTAGTTCGATCGCGATCCCTGGAAATGTTTTCGCATCTTTATTACTTAGTTTTTAGAATTAACTTGTGGAATTTCTATAAAGCTAGAGTAATAACTTTTTCTTGGTACTGGAAGTAATACAGTAATCCAGGAATTTGCAGTACTCAGGAAGTATTAGTTTGAAGACAATAACTAAAACAATGAAATAAAATTAATGAAAGAATTCTAGTTATTCGGGTAGGTACAAGTTAAAGGAATTACCCTTGTACATTATTGGAATTTCTCCGTTAAAGCTGGGCAAATACGTATTACCATTTGTTCAAGACCCACGCTTTCTCAGAAATTGATGTAAGATTATTTCTACTGTTAAGCACAAAAGCAAATGGACTAATTAATTATAATTAAAAAAATCTTACAAAGACAAAATCTTTCAATCAAAGTATACGTATTGAATATAAAAGGAGTTATGCTCATACTTTCTCCAATAATAATTTTTTAACTTTCGTCTTTTCCCAAAATTTCCCTTCCAGTTCCTACAAATTACAAAATTGTTTCTTTCTTCAAATTTGGCGTTAGATTGGTTTCATGTCTCGGTACCGTATTGAAAATTTCGAAATTAATTATAATTGGCGATTAGAGCTTTTGTATTTGCGATTAACGACTAACAATACGATACGTGAACTGAATTTTGTGGTAAAATTTGCCTGTTTCCTTAAGAAAATTTGGCATAAACTTACTTTGCATTCGTGAGTCCCACAAAGCCGATGAAATTTTATCACATGAAAAATTGTTGAAGGATGTGGTTGAGTGTGTAAAGTGTAAACGTTGGGATGTAATTCAATCCTTTTGGCTTTTCATGGAAAGAAATGTATGCATGGATCCCTATCATTATCCAAAAAGAGAGAAAAAAAATTGGAATAAAAGAACTTTCTCTTCTTTCTTTCGAGATTTATAACTCAATATAATAACCGGGCGGATTTTTTTACAGGCATACCACAGCGGAGCGAGCTAGTCCCCAATTTTTCGTCTTCGTCTTTCGAGCTAGTGAAAATAATAATAGAGAATAATGATGAGAGCTCCGATTTTTTTTCTCTTCGTTCACCAACGTACGTACGTACTTCTTTTATTTGAATGATTTATTATTCAGGAGAAAATTAAAGGGCTTAATACGGGGGGCTGACTCGGTCGGAGTTAGAGAGAAAATTGAGTGCGGACTTTCACTTTTTTTATACTTTTCTTCATTCGTAGCGTAAGCGTAACGCTAACCCTGCACTTTTAAGCTCACTAAGCCACTAATGCATCTCTCCGCCGCTTTTTCGGCTCATCTATGAATCAAAAAAAATTATTCTCTTCAGAGGCAATAAAAAAAATACAGTCAAGTCGAAGTCGAACTCAGAGTTCGGTCGGTACGGTAGTTTGAGGGTCTGTCCGTCTGGATAATCTAATCCGGCTCCGGTAAGAAATCGTTGTCTGTTTTCTTCTGATCGGTTAATGCATACAGAGATCGTTATGGAATATCAACTTAGAGGGTGTGTCACAAATGTTTGTCTGGTTCACGTACGTAAAGGGTGTATCACGTCCGCCTCACACATACGTGTTTTTTATATTAAAAAAATACACTCATTAATTGACATAGCCGAGGCTGAATCAAATATCTTGTGCATTTCGTGTATCGTTTTTTTGCGAGTTGCTTCCGATTTGGCCTAGGGATTTACATATTAATTATGTAGTTACCCTAGTAGTAAGAAAAATCAGTGGAGAAAAACCTCTTTAAAGCAACCCGGGGGAGAGGAGGTCCGAGGAATTGAACCCCAGCACAGCGACAGCGATCTGTACACCAGTACCACTACGCCATATGATAGACCTGTGTTTTCTTCTCGTATTAACTTCTATTAAATGAATTAATTCCATTTCTATTTGGAGAAGTTGGGCAGCAAATGCTATGAATATGTAATGAGGAATTGGAACGTATGTACGTACGTGTTTTAGAATTTTCCTAGAATTAGTCATTAGTTTTTAGTCAACTAGTTACACATACACACGTCCATTCATTCATTCATGAATTCATTTCATTCAATTCAATTCATTCATCTCTCACAAAGTTTCCTCCACCATGTGATGTGTGAAACAATTCATTGAGTTGGATAACTAAAAAGATTATCCCACGTATACAGTACTATTACATGAGTCCGACCACCGTACCGTAGAATTATCGGAGCAGATGATCCGTCCAAAGGCTTCTCGTTTGTACTAGTGTTAGGGCATATATTCTTTGAAGCCTTACAAATCTGTGCGTCGCACGGTATCGGTACGTCGGGAAGGTGTGAGTGTCGGTGTGTGTCGAAACAAAACTGTATGTATTTCTGTAACTATACAACTTTTGTTTATAACTTTTCCCTTGACAAACCATGTAACATGTAACATAGTTCATTTAACTGAGCTAATTAACGACACTACATTCATACGACACGTGTACGTGTGAGGTTGTGAGGAAATCGGCATTCGGAACTCCCTTTCATCCTGTTCCTGTAATTAGTCCAGTTTATACACTTGAAATCTACCTTATTATTAGTTACTTGACTGTGCGTTGATGCGTGCGTAAGGTGAAAGTCGGTATACGTACAATGGAAAACTAGCTATTTTGTACAAGGAAAACATGTTAATCCCAAAATAAACTAACTAGGAGATCCGATCAAGGTCATGAGCTTATTAATAGAATTTCGCCGGGGTTACGAAATAGAAGAATACTTTTATTAATTACTATAGTATGATTGAATGTTCAACATCAGGATAAATGTACAAAAGTAAACCCATTGTCAGTAAAAAAAACATCAAAAACGTATTTATTGATTTCAGCCTCGTTTTCAATCTCCGTGTATTATTTGTCCTTTGGGCTTTTAATGAATGTAGGCATTATGCACATATATTTTAACCGTACGTCAAATTTTAATTAAATGTGTGCTATCACCGGCATCCCAGCATGAGCTTACTTACCATGCGAGCAAATACTAAGCGTGTAACTTATTCCAACTTTTTTCTGCAATATCATAAAGATATGAGTTGTAATTATTGTTCCTGTGTGATACGCAGTATTCTGACAATTTATTTTCGAGCAAGGTTTTATTTAGTTATGAGCCGGTCAGTTCTGGGCCCGGACGTATATATCTAATGATAAAGGTTTGCGCTCGCATTAAATATTAACATAGGCGAGTGTCCCAATTGACCTTACGTACGTAGTTATGATTTCCTGAAACTCGTAACAAAATTTTTATGATTCACACTGAAACATTGACAATTCTGAAATGCCAAACTACAATATTTTTGTTTTTTTTTCATAAATAAATTCATCTTAACGCATAGGTATTTCTTTATGTACATGCAGTTTGTGGATTTTACATTTTACCAAAAATCGGAATCATACTGTTTTAAACATAATAATGGTCATCACGTAGAACAATTGGTACTAATTAAGAGCCGGTGTAACTTTCCCATCGTGAAAGTTCCATGATTACCTTGAGATATAATGCATACCAAGGTAGTGCTTGAATTACTAGAGTGACGAATTTTCAACTGTCTAATTTCAAGGAGAATCTATATTGTCCCCGAAAAATTTGTACGTGGTCGTGGTAGTGATTGACCCACCGACTGGCAAAAAAATTATTACCTACTATTTGAGTCATGAGTGGCCGAATGATTGCATTTTGCATTGCATAAGAGTGTATGTACGTACAAGGATGGAAATGCGTATGTAATCCATGGATTCTGTCATGTTCTCTTACCAACGTACTAATTTCCCATGGTCGTCACTTTTACGATTACGATTCGATGTTGGTTTTGTACATGTCTACAGATAAGAAAATGAGAATATAAGTCAAGCGAGTAACCGCTAATAAGGTCACATTGTACCTGTCCCGTGCCTTGAACAAATCTAATTCTGTTCTTCTTTGTCTCTCAATAAAAAAAATTCAATCATGAATTCTAATAAGTTGTACTAGTCGCACTCGTTTTGGTTGCTTTTGTTGGAGTCTCCACAGGTAAATAAATTTAATCGTTAATTGTTCAATTATATATTATTTTTGATTTAAATTGAAATGATCAGAATGTACAACGTAATTAAAGCGTAATTAAAACTATATCGCTGTTTTTACTTTTTATAGGATTGAAATGCTTCGTTTGCAACTGGACCGAGGGTGCATCGAATGACAATTGTAAGAACAAAGGGTACAATTCATTCGATTGTGGAGACGCCGTGAAGCAATGCGGGAAAAACACATTTAAAGTTGGCGATAAAGAATCAATTACAAGGACTTGTTTAGCTCTTGTTCAAAATGAATGTAAAGAAGTCGACGTGCAGGGAGTAAAATGGAATTCATGTGGATGTGATTCAGATGAATGTAACAGTGGGACAGCCGTTAAAGTATTCACATTTTCTCCAGTCTTGACAGCAGTATTTTACATTTTACATTAAAGTCAAAATTCCATTGTTACAAATACAATTCAAAATGTTTGAAAATAATAAATATAAAATAATTTGGTAAATCCAGTGCTGGCTTTTGTGTCTATATCCATTCTAAAGCATGTGCTTTACGAGTTGGATTCTCGCATCATCGAAATAGAAAAAAGAAGAACACTATTTGTGTGTAAGGGTTAAATAGTGAATACCGTAAAGGAACGATTAATCGCCCGGGCGTTTATTTGCTCCGGCATTGTTAAATGCCAAAGACTTTCACCACTTTCTCCATAAACATAATGGAGAGAGACCCGGCATTTATTCAAGCCTAAGCGACGATTGAAGCCCAGAAAATTATTTGGCCATACGCTAACGTGGCTAATTAGAAATTGTAGGGCAAGTCTTCTGGCGAACTCCAGTTTCTATTATGAAATTGTATTTACGGCAGCTTGTGTATAATTTTGGTACATTGTGCAATGAATCCATTAATCCTGACTAACGGGCATGTCTTCCAAAGTTTTTCTTATCCGAATGATAAAAAATTAGTTTCACCATGTGCGAAATTACACATCATGACCTGGATTGCCCCTTATATCAGTTCAGTATTGAATTCTGTATTGAATTAGTTTCGAGGGAGATTTCATATGAGGTTATCTTTACTGACCATGAAATTAATATATGACTCAATTTATAACTCCAATAAAAGTCAAGTTCAAATCCGAATCTATCACCACTCTTTATATCTGGCTGAAAAATTTAAGTTCCAGGATTCAATCATGAATTTCAAAATTGTATTTGTATATCTGGTTAGGGTTAATGGCAATCTAGGACCGGTTTGGAATAAAACCCAATTAAACGCAAACATTTTCTGCATATACAAAAAACAAATGACTGTCAATGGAATCTGCTAACTGATTTTTGGCTGTGTATTTCGTATGTTCGCTATTAAATTGAAAATATCTCTGCTATGTCGTACAGGTGGGGATTGTCCCTACGATAACGGTATAGTGAGATTTCGATTACTTGTGTAGAGATGTTATTATTAAATTTCTGTGTTTGAGTTTGACGAGCAGACCGAGTAGACGTGCATTCATGCTCTCATTCATTCTCACATTCCACCTTACATACGTGGCAAATGAGTAATACAAATCGCCCTATTAGAATTCCGAAACTACGTGAATCAGTGCACGGTGAATTATCTAATTCAGATAGTCCTAGTACTCAAACAGTACATGAATCTACACCAAAAAGGAACAGAAGTTGCCTTTCAACTGACAGTAGCCCAGAATTTGGTCCGGCTAACAAAAAAGTAGTGTTTGAATCTGCGGAGAGTGGTACTGATAGTGAGAGTTCAGTTGAAATTAAAGAACACGATATGGGGGTTTCGAAAAAAGATCTGGACGACTTGAGATCTTCGCTGTTTGCTGACTTCAAAAGTCATGTTCAACTACTATTTGATAAAATGGAAAAATTGGAGGAAAGAGTCAGCAAGTTGGAGAAAATTGATAGAGAGAAAAATGTGATTGTTTACGGTGTATCTGAACCGGTGAAGGAATCTTTTGTGGAGCTAGTGACAACAGTGAAGGATGTTTGGTCTAAACTTGGGGTCGGTGAGGTTGATGTGGACAACATTTATCGAATTGGAAAATCCAAACCGGGTGCTCAACGTCCAATTCTGGTGAAGTTGCTGAAAACCATTGATAAGCGGGTCATTATGTCCAAAAAATATGGTCTGGCGAAGGAAAAGATATTCATCAACAACGATTTGAGCCAAGAAGAGAGATTTCTAGACAAGCTTCTCCGATCAAAGCTAAAAGATATGAAGAATGCAGATGCAGACGTTACGGGATCAATCAGGGGAAATTCTTTGTTCTTAAAAAAAGCCGGAGTCTTAATCGACAAATTCAAAGTTGTCGGCGGAGCTGTAACAAAAATCTGAAAAAATGCACCCATATACCACAATGTACATAATGTAAAAAACGCTAAAATACCAACCACAAAAATCATTTATTGGAATGTTGAAGGAATCAACAATATTTTTTCCCTACCTAATAAAACATCAAAACTCTTTTCAAATGCAGAAATGATTTGTCTCCAAGAAACATGGTCCCTAAGTCAAGTTAAACTCACCGGTATCATAAGTGAATTTAAATCTGTTCAGGAATGTGCAATTAGAACTGCTGCAAGAGGAAGAGGTGCTGGAGGTTTGGTAACTCTATTCAAGCAAAAGTACTTTGACTTAGTTAAGCATGTGTCCCACCCAAACTACATAATTACAAAACTAAAGGACAAACGCAGTGGTGAGACAATGCTAATAACTAATGTATACTTACAACCAACAACCGTCAAAGACGATGTGCTCAATGATATTTTTGAGTTAATAACAGTTCTAGTGGAAGAAACACCATCCATTCAACTAATCATGTGCGGAGACTTTAACGCCCGAGTTGGCCAGGAACAATTAGTTAGTGACGTATTACCGATAAATCCTAACATACAAATTAATCGATCAAGTTTAGATGTCATTGTTAAGCCCCGTGGCAGACAATTGATAGATTGGGCC
>JAQGCB010002434.1:0-11545 GCA_034698835.1 Protaphorura tricampata | reverse complement strand
AACTTCTGGAAAAGAACAACCACGTGCGTAAAGGTCGCAATTGAAGTGATTAGGACCTAATATATTATTTGGCTCAAAATAATTACATATACTCGCGCTCTGCACCTCTACCCTTTCGACGCAATGTTAGAATGAATGAGTTCCGATTAAAATCAGCGAAACCTGTCCCAGGCGACCAAATAAGGAAACACAGCCGTCGTATCCAGCCAACCCGCTTTCATGGATTGGGACTCGATTCACAACATTTTATTTTCTGTCGTCTGCACAAAAATTTCTTGAGCTAACTATAAATGCATTTCACTTGAAAGTTACAAAGTATAACATTTAGTTGAATGAAAGTAAAACTTAACGTTATTATTTTTCCACTATACCAGAAATGCTCAATTAACCTCCTTCACCAAAAGCCCGTACTTACAAGTACTCACGTGATGCTCTCAATCTCTTATTGATTTCTCGAACCATACATAATTTAATTCTAGATTGAATATAAATTATTATGACCTCAAAGGTGACAAAAGGTTATAGCAGATGACTTTGTAATCGAATGTTTTTACAAGTTACGCTCAAGTGCACCGTCAGCTGTTTTGAG
The DNA here is from genome assembly GCA_034698835.1 of Protaphorura tricampata. NCBI lineage: Eukaryota > Metazoa > Arthropoda > Collembola > Poduromorpha > Onychiuridae > Protaphorura > Protaphorura tricampata. The sequence continues at coordinate 10,956 of JAQGCB010002434.1, read as the reverse complement.
TGCAGTTTAGTTTATGGATTGCGGATGTACCATGTGTCATTATGCACATAAATTATTATGTGCGGTTACAATGAGTGCATGAATCAATCAAGTGAATAACATTCTTCAGTAGTGTGTACTTATTTATTTGTATTGTAAATTTATTAATTCATTAAGAAACGGTTCGTTGCAAGTCGCAACTCGATTCAAAATATTTCTTCCTACTACTATAGGGGTACTCTCCCTGGACTAAAAGTGACGGGCAACCTGCTTTTTTCGCTATGCCTTATATTTAGAATGAATCTTACTAACTAATGCTCACTAACTCTTCCAATTAGATATAATTCTGTAAAAAACATACACCTGGCTCGTTGGTCTTCTTTCGCTTTCCTGGAAATATTTTTCAAAATAGCGTCAGTAGTCATAAAAATTAGGATGGTCGCGGAACGACAAGAGACAATCTCTTAAAATGTTAAATCCCCAACTCAAACTGATAAACAATTTACTACAATATCCCTTTCCCTAAACCAATTTTCCATAAAGTTTTGGAGTTATGTTTGTAGTAAGAATTTTCGAGCCGGGCGTAATGTAATGGGCTCTCCCGAGTGGACTTGGGTAATAATGATATCAGTCGGACTTGACTTTTTCGGTTTGCCTTTTTTCCCCTGGACAAAAGACGAGGTAGGAAACTTGGGACAAATCCTTAGTGAAGCCCTGGACAGCGACCCAAGTAATAAATTGCTTTGCTCATTCCATTCAAGTCTTTGAGAAAGGAGATCAGGGAAAGACTCCTTTCGGACGTTCGCGTTCTTCTCTTCGTTTTTTTATATTTTCTGTATGTTTTTTGCCTGGGCGGAGAAAAGAAACTTTAACAATTTTGGATTACGGAGAGAATCTTTTCTTTTTTCCCTTGGCCGAGGTTTGAAATCCAATTGATAATTTATAGGGATGTACCACCGCGCCGGAGAAAAGTATATATATGTACGTATATATGTATTATAGTAAATACTGTGGATCATTCTGTTCGTCCGAGGTCACTATTAGGGAGATTTTCTCAAAACCCCGATATAAACCTAAGAGGATGTGTATAAACCGGACAACATGATTTCCAGGCTTTTCTCCGATTGTGTATACTTATAATAATAATAATACGAATAGAAAGGGAGTTCAGACAGACGTATTTCTCGACCCATTGCACTTTCATCGAACAGAGTACTACAGTAGTACAGTACAGCGTATGGAGGATGAACTGGGGTTCACCGGCTTTGCAATAATGCCCACATAAAAGACCACTGCTGAAAAAAATATACAGAATTTTTTAGAATTATTTAACCTTCTTAAAAATTGATGAAATGAAGTTTATCATTTTTTTGTTTTTCATTTCAATCTAGAGAAAGTGACAGAATTTACAATTCGGTATAAATTTTTACGGTCATCATGAATATAAATCGATTATAATAAAAAGGATACTATTTTTTCAAATCAACGCATCTTAAATCAGTGTGGATATGGCTATTTTGCTGAGGAGCAGCACTTTTTGAAATAAGCATAATTTTACTGATAAAATGTGTCTTCCGTTTTATTCGATAATGTGTGAGCTGTTAGTATATTTGCGTGTATTATACAATATCTCAAAAACAAAAATTAAACTACTGAATACGAGGCTGGATAACACCAGGATTGGAGCGAAAGCAAAATCTGATATGGTGATTTCCACAAAATTGTCCGTCATTGTGTCACAGTCCTTATTCAATTTTGGGAGCCAGAAATTTTTCAGCCTTGACACAATTCCAGACTGTTGTAATTGGAGTAACCTGAAAATATAAATCTTAGAAAAAAAGTAGTAAATCAAAAGACTATACATATGTTCAAACTATTGTTTACTTGTTGTTAATTAATCCTTTGAATGGAAAACCCTTGCGAAGACCAAATGCTAAATTGGAGGAAACATGGTCTCCGTCCAGCTCATGAACATTGCAAACATCATTGCTCGAAAGTCCAGTGTTAATCTCGTGTCGAACTCCAAAAGTAGCCGCAACAAATGCAAAACGTTCTTTCAATACTTTCGCCAAACCTTCTTGAAAATTTGTCGGAAGTTCATTCACTTTCGGCGAGACAATTTTCTTCCACAGTGTAACAAGAAGTTCACAGGGAATATTTGTGCCCTCTGGTAATGTTGCAAGAATCTCGGGACAAGTTTTCTAAGAGTGAGAATAATTAACGTTTTGTATTATACAGACTGGTGCAGTCTAGAATCGATGAAAATCTTTTAGGACTTTTATGAAGCAGTACTCTACCTCCATGTATATTTGAGTCAGGTCACCTCTGATTGGCCCACCGCTCCACTTTTTAGAGTCCAAAAGCCCTTTCAAATCTCGGAAAGGAAGTTGAATAGGAGGTGCAAATGTGAGCTGGGAAGTTAACGTCGCCGAATATGAAGAATAGATAATCAGGAAAGTAATGTAAATTATGGCAAACAAAATTTTCCCACTTCTACTCTCGGGGATGAACGGTGCACCTTCAAAGTATCAATTCAAAAAAAATACACACATTAATTAACATTCGCCGCAAGGCATGGTCACGGTCGCCGCGTATTTCTCGTCGAGGACATAAATAGGCAACACCCATGTGGAAGAGAAATTTTAAGTTGTTTCGAGGAGATAGGGCAACCCAGAGGTATGCTGCGACGCCATTGCAAACTGAAAGACTCAAATGAGATAACTTAGGATAACTTGCGACTCATATTAAAGAATTTAGATTCAAAATATCCTTATTTGTCCAGACCTTGTAATTTTGAAATATTTGAAACGACATTGCTGGGCGAAAGTGTGTGAACTGACATGTTCGCTCTCAAGCATGTATTAATTTTGACCCACCTTTCTGACAAAATGCACAAAGGACGAGCCAAGACACTTCATGAATGTTTTCCAAATCATTCTCGCTTTGATATAGTAAAACTAGAATCCAGAGCATTCCAACAAGTCCGATGAAACAGAAGGCCACACTTAACAACAGCAACGGGCTGAACGGGTTGGCAAAAAATTGCCAATTGATCGCCTTCTTTTGCAGAGTCTTACGAATGTAGATTCTACGACTGCCGAACATAACAGAATTTATAAAACATTTGTACAATGCAAACCGGTAAGGTGAAAAATGGGATATTCCCCGCATAAAATAAGAGGTCTCCCGTCTTTTTCACAATCTTTTATTTGACCCGAACATAAAATTTTGTATTTGAAGATATTACCCGACGCTCATGAATGAATTTGTAAATCCAATATAATCCAAACGATCCGAGGCCATGGATATTTCGCTCACACTCATGTCCACCTCATTACGACTAAGATGGCCAATCATTCCATCCCAACTTCCATTTTTGAAAGCTCCGAATTTATATCCCATAAGAATTTGCAATGAGTAGCTAAAATAATCAACGAAATGATCTTAAAATATTACACACCACACTTAATTACGTATAATATAAAATTATACTAACCAATTCTCCCGGATAAACTATAAATCACTGACCTGGCATTAATTTCATTGCATATGCTTAAAAATAGCTCTCCTAAAAGTCCACTCTGAATTAGTAGTTTCCCATCCACCCCTTCCTTCGTTTTTAGATTGAACTCTGATATCTATAGAAAAATTCACAATGATAAAATGTATCCAATCGCAAGAACCTGAGAAATCTCCCTGCCTCGATATCAATCAGGTTCTATGTAAGCGTGTACAGGGTGCATCATAAACTAAGGATACCACGAAAAATTGCATTGACAATAGATTATTTGATATATCATGTGATTTATTCAGCCAAATATTAATGATACAGCATTGAAGCTCCTACTCATGCATGCATGTCAGGGAGATTTCACATTATAAAAGCTCCGAAAAAAAATCCGAATGTGGTACATTCACTCTGATGAACTACTCGACATTGGGTACTAATGTGCAAGAAAATCAAATATTTTTAATTCCAGGAATGCTTTAACTTACATTCAGACCGACAACCCTCAGTTGAATATTTCCCAAATTTTTTCTTCTGTGGTATTTATATTCCAAGTGGTTTGAGCCAATCAGACTTCCATTCATTCTGACCTCACAAAAATCCAAAACACTCAATGGATAATTGGGGTACATTTTGTAAAATTCATACACCTGGATCCAGGATTTCAGAAGACCTGATTATCGATTTTCAGTTAAAAATGTTTTAAGCCGTAACTATCCGTACCTTAAAGAAATGTGAATCGGAAGTTTCAGAAGATATGATTGTCGCTAAAAATACATCACTATTGAAGTCCAGGCTCAAAGATTCCAGTCCATTCTCCCATTCTTTTTTCTTCAATGAAGTTATAATGAGCCATGAATGTACCAGTAAATTAGGAATCTGAAGGCACAATTTGAAAACATGGTTCAGGAAATTAGCTAAACAAGCAGAATTTAGTTATTACTTTTCTGGCCAACTCTGAAAACTCGTAGGGCTCCAGGAAGCACAAGAAATTTAATTTTATACGTGATGAGGCAGAGTTAGACATTTCACTGGTGAAATCATTGATGTGAACCATTTCGACGCTCGACTTGTAAAATTCCATAGATGATTGAAACCTTGAGGTTCTTGACCATGACATTACTAACTTCTCCTCTGTTGCATTGTTTTGCCAAAAAAATCGAAAAAAAAAATTATCAGTGTATCGAGACTTATGTCATTTCAAAAATTTCAAAGAGGATGAATAAGAATTTTACCCAAACGATTTCGAAACAAAATAGTGAACCTCTGCCATTGCAGAGCTTGAAGAGAAATGATGAGTGCTGGGTTTTGTAAATGTTTCGTCGAAATGTATAACGCCTTGGAAATTCCATCCGAGGTTACATTTGTGTTGGAAGCCGCGTTTGAGGATTTTCTTTCCATTATAAACAAGAGTAGTAGACAAACAACGACTTGTGCGTGTTTCATTTTAAAAAAATAGTAATTGGTAGTAATAGGGAACACTAATTAATTAAGGACACCTCCTGGTTCTAATTTCTAAATGTGTAACACAAACACGGCTTGCTTGACACTTGACAGTGAAACTGTCTTATCAGGGAGTACTCGACAATTTGTTACCTACCGTTTGAGTCTGACCAGGCACTTGTACTACTATACGAAACACAATGTTAACGAGAGTAGACGTCGACAAATGAACTAAAGAAATATTATGATTCCAATTCCCAACTTCGTCAACTAAACTGTCACAAACGAAGAATTATTGTCATGCAAGTTTAATAACGCATCCACTGACACATTCGTACTTCGATAGTGTTATATCGGCGAACTCTACTGAGCTTCAGAAATAACAATGGGTTAAAATAGAATGAAAGTATGTGAAGTCTAAACTACTCTGAAAAAAAATTAAATGTTTATCTTTTATTCAAAATCAATACAATGGAATCCAAGCATTAATTTTAAAATACACTTTCGTTTGATGATAACTCTCCACACACATTAACGAAACACATTTAGTAGTACATAGTTTGCTCAGAATTTAGAAATAAGTAGGAAGATTTGTGTGAAAGTTAAGTTTGTTTCTTGTTTTCATTTTCCCTTATTCCGACCGATTTCGTACGCGGCCTTGTTCCCGAGAAGATACAAGACGACAGAAACGGCAATAAAGATGATTGCAAAAACTCCGAGCAACAGAAGACAAATTCCAAAATCTTTCTCAAAACAAGGAGGTCGACCAATAACCTTCTCAGATTCCCTGCCATAGATTAAAGAATTCTTGCGTTCTCCAAAATTTGCATTGGCTTCGTCAACAGGACGACGCTCACCACCAGTTTCCTCTGTTGGAGGTTCTGGTGCAGCTGGAGGCGGAGGTGGTGGAGGTGGGGCCTCAGCTGGGGGCGGTGGTGGAGGTGCATCCTCAACTTTTGCATCTGCCACTGAAATTTTTAAAGGAAATAATTAAATCGAATTACATCAATAGACAGTTTAGACTTAGACTATATAAACTTATACCTTACTTTTAAACAAATGTGTCTGTCGCAGTAATAGATGACAAATTGGTCAACTCGAGTGGAGAAAAATACGTAGAGTTAACAAACGAGTTTTAAATTCGTAGAATATAACTTGTCCCGATTAATTGCAAACTTTGTTGACACAAGGCAATTGACATATCGGTTCGAAGTAGTGGTCTCGGTGGCAACCGAATGAGACAAGGTATTTTTGTTCCAAAATGTGTCCGAGAAATCTTTGAACTTTTAGTTAATAAACTCATCACTACAACTACTATTAGAATCTCGACGTCGACGATATTTTATTTTTCGTTCATTTCATTTGAAAAGTAAGTAGTGTCAAGTTTATCATCTACCACTCCAAGTTTGTATTCTTTTGACACGCAGGTATGTATCGTTAGGTGATGCTTTGTTTTGTAAGTCTGCAAAATCAAATATCAATCAATTTATTATTTAGTGTGTAACAACAACAATAATATTTTAGCAGATACCTATTACAAAAAATAAAAGTACTTACATTCCCACACTCTGAGCACGTGGTGTCAGGAAACATTTCTGGGTGGTTCATTATACGGTGTTGACGTAATTTTGAAGATAATTGAAATTCTTCTTCACAATTTGAACTGGCACACACATAAACTTTCCGTGAGTGGGAAGCCAAGTGATCCTTTAGTTTATCTGAATAATAGAATAGACGAACAGATTAATTACTTATTAATCACTTACTAAGAGTTCATTTCTTTGATTTCAATTCGAATTATTTGTATCACAGGAAAATCGACGATGCTAACTATATATGATGTAATAGTGTGTTTAAAAGTGGAATAATAAGAAGAAAAGAAAAAAAGAATGAATAATATGAAGAATGTGTAATAGAGAGAATTGTTAATGCCCACCTTTCCTGTAGAATTCTCGAGTACAACCAGAATCACTAAAATCACATTTGTACTTCTTTCTGCTCTCATGAATGAGTTTATGTCTGGACAATTTATCACGTCGATTAAAAAGGACTTCACAAACATCACACTTGAAAGGCTTTTCATTCGAATGAGTGACGAGGTGAGACTTTAAATAATAATCGCTCTTGAACAACTTCCCACACTGTTGGCACTTGACGGACTTCGTGGCTCCATGGATTTTCAGATGACGACGTAAATATCGCTCACATACAAATTCCAGATGACAAATGGAACAGGGATGATTATGAGACGATGTGAGGAGGTGTTGATTTAAAGATTCTTCAGAAGCGTATTGGTTGCTGCACTTGTTGCACCGGAATTTTCTGAACAAAATATCGATTAGAGACTATACATTTAACAAATCTGTTTGAACATTAACGACTTTTAGTCATACATATAACGTGAAATAAAAGCTTGACATTACTTTTTATTTGAGGCCAACATGTTTGGAAGTAAGCAGTCGGATGTTTGATGAGTTCTTAAGTTCTGGAGGTTGTCAAATATTTTGTAACACTGTTGACACTCATATTCCAAATTCATTGAATGTTCAGATCGAATATGAGTGGCCAAACCTTCCATCCTTGTGAACAATAACGAGCAATCCCTTTGGTTGCATCTGAATACCTAAAAAGAGAAAATAATAGTTGTATCATAATCTCGCGGAGCCCGAATGTCTATATAGTGACTAGTGTCACAAAATGCAACAGCATTATAGTATACCTTCTCAGTCTTATGTATTTGCATATGAGACTTCAGTTTGTGATAATTAAGGAACGTTTCTTCACAATACTGACAAGAGAATGAGTTATTGACGACTATTGAGCCCTCCAATTCACCGCTGTTAATCTCCTTCAAATATAAAATCTTATTTCAGATAAATCGTTCGGATAATTCAAGATTTCAAAAACCATTGTGTCAAAACTCACATTGTTGGATGCGAAGTTGCGGTTGCCGATGTTGTAATCGAGTGACACGAGATCTTTGGGTAGCGTGCATTTTATTTTGGGCCATACCTGCAAAATTAGTTATGTGTAGTATGTGTACTATGGTTTATTTGTATCCTAAAGTAAATGAGTTTATTAAAATTATTAGCATACCATATGAGTTTTCAAGTGTTTCTTAACATTAGACTTTTGAGTAAATGAACGCCCACAAATCAAGCAATGGAAAGGTTTTTCTCCGGTATGAGATCTCAGGTGTTGGTTCAAATTGAAGATTTTGGTAAATGTCTTCCCACAGTGCTGGCACTAATAAAATTTGAGTTAAAAATGATCACCTTGAATTGAATTTAGAACAAAAGAGTTTCTATAATATTGCAAACCTTGTTAACAACTTTGTCCGATTTCGGAGTGTTTGGTAGGTTAGAATTCAATTTTTCGGAGCGACAATTTATTTCTTTTTGAGAAACAGCCAGACTGGAATTGGACTGTTGCTCCATATTGGGTCCCCGATGAGATTCACCGGTGCTTAATTCGATTTCAATTCCAGTATTATTTTCTGGTTCAATTGTAACCGCTGCGATTTGATATGCTGATATTTCTTCTTCTGCAGAAACGAGTACAGCTGGTCTTTCGGTTTGGGTAGAAATAATGGTAGCAGTCAGGATGAAATGCTGTCCATTTGTGTTCTAGAACCAAAATTGTATTGTAAAAATTTTGACATAAAATATTATGATCGGTAATGAAGTGTAATACTTGTTGATGAACAGATACAGCTAAAATCTTTAGTAATCGAAAATGCTTCAGTAATCTCGGGAATCCATTACGCAATGCCAGATAAGAGCACAGATAAGCAAAAACATAGAAGTGTAAACATTAAACAAGTATGAAACAAAGTTGCGACATAATTAACTGATAATCTAATCCAAACCGGTCAATGTTGTCAATATTGATAAACTATTCTTGGCATTTCATCATTACGATTACACGTGAGCAATGCGTATTACAAAAGTTAAAACATGGTTGGATCTGATTGACCTAATTTTGATTGATGCACAGCGAAAGCGATCGTAGTGTTTTTTTAATATAAAAAGTCTCCAGTACTTAACTTACACATTTAACAATATCAGATTTAATTTCATAACAGATAACATAAACATTAAGAGAATATAAACTGGACAAGCACAATACAATCCATAATACAAAAAAGTATTTACCCTAGACGTGTCAAAAAGTTGAGCGAAAGAACCTTCTTGATCCAAAGGAATTTGAAGACTAATCTGTTCGTTGAATACATCTGAATTAGTTATCGGAAGAGACGTTGACAAATAATTAGACGGACAATCTTGGACGGATTTATCTGTTTGAAAAAGCAAAATTGTTTAGTGTACGTGTTAATATGTATATGTTTTCAAAAATGCAATTATTACATTGAACTAAACGTAGAATACAGTACCTCGCGTTACATGTGATGACTGGATGACAAAATTATTCATGATACTTATTTGTGGGCCGTACTCATTACTGTGATTTGGCAGAGATGGGAAAGAAGATAGCCGGATTCTACAGTGACCGCTTTCGTCCAAACTCTCCAAACGTGAGAATGGTTCTATAAATTCAAATTCGATTTCAAGGTAGACACAATTACTATGAAGTAATAATTAGTCAATTACCTGGAAAACGGTGGGGTTCAATCAAATCTTCAACTGCATTTGAGAACGTTGTGTTAATGTTAACTCCATCCGAATAGCTCGCCGGTTTCGGGGAGTCCGGTTCACCTAAAATTGAAAATTATAATATTAACCTTATTAAATACATACATACTGATTAAACGGTCGTTCGACCTCTACCGATTACCGATACGGATAGTTTAATTCCCGCAGGAATTATACAGAAATAGTAGAATAATTAATTGTATTTCACTCTCACCAGTAATTGTCCTGAAAAGATGAAGAGGGAGATTTGACGCCATTTATTTTCAGCAGTTGATTCAATTTAGAAAAGACAGTTTCTGTAAAAATTATGACATTCAAGAAATAGACAATTTTTTCCCGTTACCGTTCTCATTTTTAAAAAATACGATAGAAATAATAAACGAAAAATTAAACCACCCTGTCTGCTTTCACACTTACGATTAGATTAGTTTTACCTCTTGAAACTGCTGGAAGCTGGAATCGTTCTAGGGAATTTCAGAACTAAACTGACTTTCAAAATTTTGAACAATTCAATTTTGACTTTTCAGTTTGAAAAGTCAAAAGTAAATAGAGACTGACTGAGATTTTAAATTTCCCATTCCCTCTGGACATTTTCCTTCATTCGGAATACATAGGTGGCACCGGCTCAGAATTCAGATCTGAGCGGGTGGCTGGCAATGGAGGTTCGGTTCTGGAATCTTTTTTTTTGGTCGGAATTTGTTTGTGGTACTATTTCGTGCTTAGGATTTACCGATTAATCCGTAAATGGTGATTAAATTGTGAATGACCTTTCCTAAAAATAAACCCCTGTTCTCTCCTATATACTAAAAGTTCTTATAAGAAATTCATTAAGATTTGAGGACAAAGGCAACTTTCTTTCTTCCAATATCTGACAGAGTGCAAAATTACAGTGGAACTCGTAAAATGTTCATTTCCTAGTTTTGGTTTCAAGGGAGGACTTTCCAGAGTCCAGACAGTCCTGTGCGTGTAGAGAGAGTGAGAGTGTAGGGTTAAATCGCTGGAACCATGCGATTGATGCGATCCTGGATTCGGAAGGTCGGGACTCCGGACTGAAAAAATTACGAAACTAAGAATTTTTGATCCAGAAATACAGATTCGAAATTTCGACCAACAACCAATAATCTTGGCCCCGAAATTCTTTAGCCAATATATCATTTTTATTTCAAACTTTTAGGATTTTAGGAGACGATTCATCCACCTTACCTTTATAAAATAAGAAAGCTTGACAATACGTGATTTTCCATTCCGTTATCTCAATATTCACCGAAACCCCTGTTTGATTGATTGTGGTTGGAAGCCATGTTCTAGGCCTTATTTAAATATAATTAAATCACAGTTGGTAGATATTATGTATGTACATAATATCTACCAACT
>JAQGCB010002433.1:0-11545 GCA_034698835.1 Protaphorura tricampata | reverse complement strand
CCTTGCTTGTAAGTGAGCCGTCTTACCAATTCTGGTACCCCCAAAACAGCTGTAAATTTTTAATTCATTGATTACAAATATTTCTGAAGGTATCGAAGTTTATGTGGATTGGACACGTCAAAATGAGAAATATTACCCGGGAGTCTTGGCGTATGATCTTTGGATAAATAGTGAGTCAGCCTCAGTGTTTTATTTAATGGAAGATGGGAAATTTTTATAATTTGTGTTTAATATTTGAACACAGCTCCAAGAATTGCTCTTCCCATTATCGAAGTTTTAAAGCCGCTTATGTCAGAAGAATCAAAGAGAGTTTTTCGGGCTTTTGGAACAAACAGAGAAGAATGGTCAGCATTTCTTCTAAAGATAATCCCAGCTGATCAACTTACCTTTCAGTTTGGTGGGACGAGAAAAAATTAGCTGCATGGATTTTTGTATTTTGACTAAAATGTTTCAATTCAGGATATTTATTACTGAATGTATTGAGAACAAATTATTTCAATTAAAATAAAAGTCAATCAAAATAAAAACACTTGGAGCCTAACAAAAAATATTCAAGTTGGACTCCCATAACAAAAATGAACTCGGCGACTAAGATTTTTAAAATAAGACGCACTTAAAGGGTACCAATTTCTCGATAATGATTTTTACTGTGGCCTTGACACGTGTCTGCAAAATGTGCGCACACGTGCATAGTCAAACATCGTACCTTTTTTTACTAATTAATTATGTAATGACTTTGCAATGAACAAGATGGACCACATGTGACGTGTGAGTGACACATCGTACATCATAATAGTTCACAAAGTACCTTCCATCCTGTTGAACAAAGATACACGTCAACGACAGTAGACAGAACAATGAAAGGTCTCAAGATGATGACCAGGCACAAAAAAAGCTCTCAAATTAATCTAATTAAATGCGAGTCGCCATAATAATAATGTATATACGCGCGGCCACGGGTTCATCATAAAATATTTATATCTTCCTTCCGGCCGAAATTTAGTCTGTCATATTGAGTTGTTTGAGTTTGACTTTGTAGTTACAGTTCAAGGTTAAGGTCAGTTGTTCATTTAGGTACATACGTGTTGTAATGAGTATAAATAAGGCTGACCTATTGTGTCAATTGCCCATTTTTTAATAGTCCGTCTGTTGAGAGTAATCCTGAATCGTTCCTCGGCGAGAGATCAAGATTGAGATTTGATACAGCTAAGATGGCAGGAAAATTAAAATTGTACTTGATTTTCAGTACCATCTTTTCTATCTGTGCACTTGTCAATTCAAAACTAATTCTGACATCACACGAAATTAGAGCACTTGAAAAGGTTGGCTCATAATATACACCTTTAATTTGTTCAAAATTTTCAATACTTTTTTTAGAGAAAGATCGGAGTCAATCTTTTCATTATTTCCAACTAATTATATTCCAAAATAGTTTCGACCACTGGTTGAGGACATCCTGACTCGCGATTATCAAAGAACAGACGGTTATCTAATCCGATGGCTGAAAGGTTTCTGTACAGTTACTGAATTTTGAATTATTTGATGTTTGAATTTTTCTCATTTGGGAATGGATTCTCTTTGCAGCTAAGAAATTGAATGTGAAGGAAGCTGTTCAAATGCTTAGCCAGGTGAGTAATACAATTGATTAAAAATTGTGACCTTGCAATTCACTATTTAAATTTAAGACTGGGCGGAGAAATCGTTAGAAAATGTCAAATTTTAATTCTTTCTTAATTAACAACAGTCCCAAAAATGGAGGGCAAAAAATAATATTGACTCAATTCTGAATGAAACATTTCCTGAGTTTTCTAATATTATTTATACGGACGACGGGATTGACTACGAGGGTCGTACAGGTGAGGAATAATTTTATTTACCTAACAATAAGTAGTGATTAAGGAATTACTATCATTAATTTATTCAATCAAACGTTATGCTGCCTTCTAGTTTTCACAATCAGTGTTAGTAGCTTCGACATGAGAAAAATTATACTTTCTGGAAATCAAGACCGATACATTAGATTTGCCCAATACTCCATTGAAAAAGCGGTATCCAAAGCAGCAGACACGGTTCTACGGAGTAATGGCGCATTAAATGACTCTCGATTGGTTGCAGTAACAGATCTTCAAGGATTTTCAGTCCGGAAACACGCTTGTTTAGCATGTGAGTAAAAAGAAGGATTGCAAAAAATATTCCTATTTCAATATTCTTAAAATTTTGGTAAATTTTCAGGTCTCACCCTATATGCCAAGACCACTGCAGATGTGGAACTCAACTACCCAGGAATCAACGGACTTGGGGTGTATATTAATAGTAAGTGCTATAATGGTTCATATTTACCCAAAAGAGACTGTCTTAATAGTACAGTACTAATTTTTATTTTCCTTAGCTCCCCGGATGGCATTCCCAATGATTGAAGTACTCATGAAATTACTCTCAGAAGAAACAAGAAGCACAATCAAAATATTTGGAACAAACCGGACAGAGTGGACAAATTATTTACACACTATAATTCCGCCAGACCAACTTTCATACCAATTCGGGGGAACAAGAGCAAATCAGACATTCTCCCATATATAAAATATTGGTGTAAATTATTATTACCAAATGAATCACAAATTTTCAATTGTACAAGTCATGTTGAATTCACAGTTGTAGTTTGGGTTCATGCTTGAATAATAAATCGGAATTATTGTAAAATGACACAATCCCAGTATAACTTTATGAAGAAATTCAATTAATTTGTTGAATTAAAATTTAACGCTGCAATAAAATACAAAGCGTATTGGTTTAACATATCTGAACGTGTGAAATATATCATCCTGTAATCCACGTTCTTAAGCACGGGGTCCAATTTTATGACCCACCCTGTAAAAGAAATGATGAAATAATAATTCTCAGGGTAATCTAGTTTTCGTAGGGATGCACAATCACTTCTGTCATTTCAAGACCAGTATTTTTTTTTATTCGACTGCGTCTCATTGTATCTCAAGTTTTAATTCATTATTGTTGCTCTCATAACACTAACGCACCGGAGTACATTTAATTAACTCTCCATAATCATGGAAACAAATATAAAAAATTTATTCTTTTTTACAATAACTATAGCAGTTGTCCTAATACCAGTAGTACCTCGTGCAAATGGAAAACTTGTAATAACGACCGAAGAAATGAAAGCACTGGAGAAGGTAGGTTCGCAAATAAATTTTATCCTCCAAAGATGAGTAAATAATTCTTTGCTGCCTTGTAGTTCCGACCTCTTGTGAACGATATTATTACACAGGACTATATGAAGACAGATGGATATCAAGTTCGATGGCTTCATGGTTCGATTTTTTGGAAATATTTGTACCATTTCATTTTTATTTCATTTTTCTTACATAAGTACTATATTTATTTTTTACTCCGTATGTACAGCTAGCAGATTGGACGTGAATGATGCTGTGGAGAAATTTAAAAAGGTAAAAGTTCAACTGATTTGCTTTTAACATAAACCGGCTCCCATCGGCTAATTTTTTAATTTCCACAGTCGCTTAAATGGAGGAAAGAAAACAATATTGACACAATTCTGAATGAAACCTTTCCTGAATTTGATATGGTCTTTGGTTCATATGACAAGGTGGATCGCGAAGGCCGTTTAGGTACATAATTTATTAATTGTATTTATGAAATCATCGACTAAATTTATTTCTGTGCTAATAAGTTAACAAATATTGTATGTTGGACTTAATCTGTAGTTGGTACATTGAGTTTCGCGAAACTTGACCTTCGGAAACTCATACTTGGTGGAAAACGTAATCGGTTCTTACGATACACCATGTACGATATCGAACAAGGAGTAACGAAAGGCTTGGAAAAAGTTAGACTTAGCAATGGAACAATTTCGGATGGTAGAATTGTTTCACTTGTAGATCTGCAAGGATTTTCACTAAGAAATCACGCTTGTTTGGCATGTAAGTGATAAAAGCTCATGTGCTTTATCCAATAATTTTCATTTGTCGGCTCAGCGACATTTCAAGATTTGGCTATTTTTTTATCTTTTGTATTTGTATGATTTCCAGGCATCCCTTTCTTGACAGCATATGTTAGGCGAACAGAAGATAATTATCCCGGATTAGTTGCACATTCTATCTACATCAATGGTAAGTTCTCGAAACATGACACATTTATCGACTGCTGAAAAAACTACAACATTATATTTTTGTTCACAACAGCCCCTCGAGTAGCCTTGCCATTGATTGATACACTCATAGGTTTGTCATCAGAAGAAACAAGGAGTACTGTAAAAATATTTGGAACTGACAGAAAAGAATGGTCAAAATATCTTCACACAATAATTTCTCCTGATCAACTCACACATCAGTTTGGAGGAACACATGCCAAATAAAAATATCGAACTGGAAATACCGCCAATTTTAGAGGCCAATGTCATCAAAATTATATTTTAACTTTATTATTATAAAAATTTAAAAACACAAGAAAGTAAAAATAAGGTACATGAATGGAGGAATGCCTGCGCAAAATTTTCTCATTTCCATACCATATTTTCTACAAAATGTATATCTCACTTTATTTTTAAGAAGTGTACCATGCTTAGGCACTACTCTGTATCAGGTTCGTTACCATTGGGCTTTACACTTAAATGCAAAAATGTAACACATGAAATATCTCTCAGATTTGCGCATTGATTTTTTGCATTGATCACGTACATTCTTAGTGTACTGCTGTAATAAAACCCACTAAAAAAATTCACGATTTCCTTCAAGCGAATTGCTCGCGTCAAATACGGGCTTTATTGTATTAAATAAAAGATTTCTTTGCCAGCAAACCTAATCCAAGCTGGAACAGGACCAGGTGTTCACACATATTAAGCTGGGACAGCAATATTTGCACTGCACTGGGAGGAAACAACAGACAAATTGGGTACACCAAGGTACGAATCTTGAGATAATTGGTGGTTGCATTATTTGTCATAAAAACTTGTAAATCTGTGTAAGGATTATACAATTATTCCTCATCCACCACAAAATTATAAACACACGTCATACAATGCCGGAAAGTCCAATCGAGTTTTATAATCAAACTTATGATGCTAATTCCACTTGCACTCAGATTGTTGACGTCTATTGGTGCAAGGAGACATTTTTTTAAAATTATTTTCCCGATGTCATATAATCGCCCGCTTGGTAACTTATTTCGCCACTCAGTTGTCTTTATCTGAGAGCACTAGATTCTGAAAAAGCTTAGGACTAAATAGATTATTTTTCATCCAAATATATACAGAAATCATGAAAGAAAATTTAAGAAATTCCAGATTGCTTTCAAGCATTGCATTTCTTTTAGCTCTGCTAGTTTCAATTTCAAATGGTAAACTGGTGTTTACGAATGCAGAAGTAGAAGCACTGGAGAAGGTAAATCCTATATGATTATTCTTCTATACATTGAAAAAGTTATTTTGTAATTGTAACATTCAAAATATAACAAATATTTAGTTCCGGCCACTGGTGAACGATATTATCACTCACGACTATCAAAGGCATGACAGTTATCTCGTCCGTTGGCTTCAAGGTGTGTTAAAATTCTACACAAAACGTATAATTCTCATATGTACTATAATGCAGTAAAAATATTAATTTTACAGCCAAGAAATTGAACATTCGAGAAGCCGTCCAAATGTTTACAGCGGTAAATTAATAAATTCTTGCTTTCTGAGGTTTTCAAATTATTACATAGGCAACTAATTTTAATTTTTACCGTTACAGGCGCAGAAATGGAGAAAGGAAAATAATATCGACACCATTTTGACCGAATCTTTCCCAGAGTTTGAGAAATGGATGCCCACCGTTGATGGGGTCGATTATGAAGGCCGGACAGGTAATGACGAATGCAATTATTCTTTGTAGCAGCTAAACCAAGACATTTACTCATTCATTTCATTAATTGTTTTCAGTTTTTACATCAAACCTCGGGAAATTTGACTTTCGAAAAATTGCCATCAGCGGTACTCAGGATCGGTACCATAGATTTAATATTTATGCCATAGAAAAAGGAGTTTCAACAGCAGCAAAGGCTGTGGCTCAAAGCAATGGGACTCTGACGGACTCCAGACTTATCTCAATCACTGATTTCCAAGGATTTTCACTTCGCAAGCACGCTTGTTTAGCATGTAAACTTTAACACAAATAAAATATTAGCTACTACAGTCAACTTTATTCGTATTCCACCTAATACGTAGAAGATAATTTATGAATTCTCATATTTTTCAGGTCTTCCTATGCACAGAACGTACGTGATGGATGCCGAAAATTATTATCCTGGATTTATCGGAATGTCAGTGTACATAAACAGTAAGTTACTTATTTACCAACATAGAATGTAAATATATTTCAAGTTCTCTTTCTTCATGACAATATTTCAGTCTGAATTCATTTAACACATCATTTAATTTATTTCATACTCACATTTAAGATTTAATTCATTTCTCTAGCTCCTCGGATTGCCATCCCGGTCATCGAGACTTTCAAAGCTCTGTTGTCGGAGGAGAGAAAGAATGCAATGAAAATATTTGGACCAAATCGAACTGAGTGGTCAGAGTATCTCCACACAATCATCTCTCCCGATCAACTTTCTTACCAATTTGGGGGAACTAAGGGTTAAGGATACGTTCAATGTCATGAAAATACCAATACGCTCAAATTAGCGAAATTACCTAATAAAAATTGTATACAAGAATATGTGCATAGTTATTTGAATATATTCGAGAAACATTCAATTGGAGAAATCCATCTCCAGTACTATTGCGCAGTTATTGTCAGTCCGTGGAATCGAACCCGGAAACCCTCCACAGATTGAATTAAAACCGGCTCCCGCACCACTACGATGTGATGGTCTCATGCAATTTACACTATTTTCTTGGCTTGGCGTGGCTTTGTGTCGGCCGAGAGTCGGCTCAAGAGGAAAACTAGACCGGGTTTTGTACAACACGGAAAGGCACTCTGGCATATTTTGCTTGTGTATGTTGCAAACACATGGGAATAGACAGGACAGATTTCCGTACACTGGTCAATCTCGACTATCATTCACGAAGAGATTTTCGCAACATGAGCTATAACGCTAAAAAAACTCCTTTTCCAACACTGAAAGCATTTTAGAATATACTGTATTTTGATCAAAGACTGTCGTCTATTCCTCAATCTACCATAATTGTGACATTTTTCCAAGAAACTTACATTTCACAGTTTTAAAATTCGTGGCATTAATTGTAGTTAAATATTTGACATTCAATTAATACTAGGAATATACTATGTATTATGGTCCAACATAAAAATTGGGACCAGGGTTTCTAATTTATTTCTAATTTATTCTATGCCCAGTGCATGTACAGCTTCATCACAGTGATTCTAAATATGATTGTACTGGTTCGGTGGTACGTTATGAAATAATCGTAACCCCACCAAAGAAAAGAAATGCTGCACTGACTAAACTTGGCTATTAGGAAAATGTAGGGCTCAAAAAGGTAGTTTTAACTCCAGTGAAACACCCATTGCATTTAACTTATAAAAAAGCTGGCTAGTTTCACTTGTTGTGAACTCATGCGTTGAGTTCTGCAAACCTGTGCTGTGTAAGTAAATGTTCTGAAATACACATTGATTGGAATTAGCTGTAAAGCATGTGGCAAAATATTTGGTGTCTATTGATCCTAGGAACAATTCCAATTCCAGGGGAAAAGTCCCGGAGAAAGTTAATGTCATACGCATAACGCAACACCATCCTTCCTACGAATCCAACCCATCAAAATTTTCAAAATTATGATAAATTCTTCCAAATATCAGTAGAAATATTCCTGGGTATGAACAATGTTGTCTTACCCTTTCGTTCGGACAGATTTACTGAAATTAACTGATCTGATACCTGATTTTTCATATTACAAAATTATCTGAGATATCCAACGCCTTGACAATGACACACTGGTCCAATTTCAACCGGTCAAGTATTTCCAGTCCAGTCACAAAGGGCACATGATTTGAATGGTTTAACAATACATATGCACTTCGAATGTGCAATATTGCATTATTGAATAATTTACAGAGGCCATAAAGTTATAATCTGGTCTAGTAATTATATACTTATGCTAATGTCGGTTGCACTTGGCCTATTGACGGCAATTCTTGTTTAGCGTATTGCTTTCGTTTCTATTCATTCACACATTAATTCCTTTGATAGTTCATTTTATTCACTGACCACAGATACAGAAATGGATCTTAACCCTAAGAGTTACACTATTTTAATATTTCTAACTCTGTTTGTCTCATTTTCAAACTGTAAACTTGTATTGAAGCCTGAAGAAATTAAAGCACTTGAAAAGGTATGTGGCAAATTAGAATATTTTAGAATAACATGTTTTACATCTATAAAAGTTTTAAAAATTAAGACTATTTTTTAGTTCCGACCACTGGTGAACAATATTCTCACGCACGACTATCAAAAGCATGACAGCTATCTCGTTCGTTGGCTCCAAGGCTAGTTTTATTTTTGTTGTCTGAATTTATTAATTAAAAACTGGGAAACGTATTTGTAATAATGTCTTGTTTGCTTGCCAAAAACAGCCAGGAAGTTAAACGTGAACGACGCAGTCCAGATGCTAACGGAAGTAAGTTTTATTTTTAAAATTAAGTTGGACGTTCCTTCGGTTAACTATTAATTTATTTGTCCCGCAGGCACAGAAATGGAGGAAGAAAAATAAAATCGATAGTATTTTGAATGAAGATTTTAAAGAATTCTCCCACTTTTACAATTATTTCACGGATGACGGAGTAGACTATGAAGGCCGCACTGGTACGTATCTCCAGTAAAATTTGTGAATGCGTTTCTCAATTCAAAATTTTGGTTATTCCTTCGGAAATAGGCTTAAGCCAATTTGTTTTTATTTATTCCAGTTTTTACTTCAAGTCTAGGAAGTTGGGATTTCCGGAAGATATTAATTAGTGGAAATCACGATAGACTGAGGAGATTCACTCAGTATGCTATCGAAAAAGCAGTTTCAAAGGCTGCGGAGACCGTTTACCGCAGCAATGGAACTCTTACGGACTCAAGATTGGTCGGCATTACTGACTTCCAAGGATTTTCTCTACAGAAACATGCCTGTTTAGCTTGTAAGATCAGAACAGAATGAATTCATAAACTTGAAATTATCATGTGCAACTTCCAGGTTTGTCACTCTTTACGGAAGCCGCAAGGGAGACTGAGAATTATTATCCCGGAATAAATGGACTTGCCATTTATATCAACAGTAAATAACAGTTTCAGTATTTAATATCATTCTTCATTACTAGTACATCAGTTAATGACGATATTTTCCCATTCTCAGCTCCAAGGATTGCTTTACCTGTTATTGAGACATTTTCAGCTCTTTTGTCCGAAGAGACACGGAATTCTCTCCATGCATTTGGAACAGACCGCAAAGAGTGGACAAAATACATTCGCACAGTTATCCCTCCAGATCAAATCACATATCAATTTGGGGGTACAAAGAAAAATTAAATATTTGTTCATCTGGTCAACATATAATTTCTGCATGAGCATAAATTTTAATTTATTTGCGTATTATATGATATTATGTGAGTTGCGTAGCGTACGTGAGTTTATGCATTAAAAGTTAACTATAATATTCAAACCACTGAATTATTCTTGTTACACTGCCGTGCATCACATCGTGTCCAAGGATATCAACTATATATCCCGTCAACTTTTGCGGCTTCGGCTTCTAATGCTAATTTTGTACAACTTTTTTTTGTACTTTTCGCATCAACCGCTTATTTCTGGATTACTTTTGCGTCCGAACAGTCATTTCGTTTTTCTTGGTCAAAAAAATGAAAACAAATCAAAGTTTTCGATTGTTTTTAACCGTCTCGATTTTCCTCGCTACACTCGTCGCATTTTCAACTGGTAAAGTTGTACTGACGTCTGCAGAAAAGAAGGCTGTCAAGCAGGTAATATCAAAAAATATTGCTATTTAAAGAGGACCTTACCAATTCTGAGTTTAAGTTCACTTATGGCTAATGGCTACTGTCAAATTATTGAGTTGATTGATAAAATCTTGATGATACTAATTAGTTCCTGCCCCGCATAAAAGATATCATCACACACGACTACCAAAGACATGAGACTTATTTGGTCCGATGGCTACAGGGTATGATTTGTTTTGTTATCATTATCAAATATTTAGACAAAATATTGAAAGGATTTTACACATATTTATTACATTTTAGCCAAAAAATTGAACGTAAATGATGCGGTTGAAATGTTCAGAGAGGTAAGACAAATTTAATTGTATCAATACAGCATTTCTACAAACTGCCAAAGTGGAATACCTAATACATAGGCTCAACAATGGAGGAAGGAAAATAAAATCGACTCGATTCTGACTGAAGATTTCTCAGATGTTGAACATTTTAACAAATTATTCACAGATGACGGAGTCGATCTTGAAGGACGGACAGGTATGAAACACTTTATTATCAAATTACAATGCTAAAGAGCTTGATTCATAACAATACTAAAAAAATATTAATACTGACCTAATTTCCCACAGTGTTTACATCCAGCGTAGGAGATCTTGATGTTCGAAAACTTGTAATCGCTGGAAAACGAGACAGGTACTTACGATTCAGTCAGTATATCACTGAAAGGGCTGTGTCAAAAGCAGCAGAAGCCGTTTACCGAAGCAATGGAACTCTTACGGACTCAAGACTCGTCGGTGTCTCTGATTTCCATGGATTTAATATTCGGAAGCTTGTCTGTTTGGCTTGTACGTGTGAATAGAATATAAATACGACAGGGTGTTCCAAAAAGCACTTCAAAAATTCATAAATCAACAACTAACCAGCACCAGCATTAAATATTTGGATTATTTTGTATTTCTATTATAGGTTTGCCTGTGTTAGTTAGAAATGCGAGGGAATCTGAGAACTATTATCCAGGAATAAGTGCCGTTGCCATTTACATTAACAGTGAGTTGGAAAATTACATTTGCAATTACATTGTCAATTTTAAATACTAAAGAGTCACGTATTATTTTTCTGCTAGCTCCTCGGGCTGCCGTAGCTTGGATTGAGTCCATCTCAGCTTTTCTCTCAGAAGAAACACTAAATTCGTTCAAAATATTTGGAGTCGATCGCAAGGAATGGACAAAATATATTCGCACAATTATTTCACCTGATCAGTTAACCTACCAGTTCGGAGGGACGAAAGGGACGAAGAAAAATTGAATTTGTACCGGCTGTGTCGATATTTTTGTTTTTGAGCCCAAATTTTTTTTGTCCTGAATATATTTTCAGGGACGTTGTAATAAATAAGTCATATATGTATAAATTATGAAAGTGCTAATTGTTGTTTAGAAATTAGTAGCTTAGTTTTAAGTGTTATTTTTCAAAATGGAAAAACTAACGTACAAAATCACTTAAAATCTTAAATACAGGGTGGGCCAGAAAATGCGGGCACACTTTGAGTGAACCTGGAGGTCGAACGCCTGGTCCGAATTACTCGG
>JAQGCB010002432.1:0-11547 GCA_034698835.1 Protaphorura tricampata | reverse complement strand
GTCGTCTGTACAGGTTTAAGGTACTAGGTTTGGATGTATCCAATTGCATAGCTTGTTTCGCCTTCAGCAATTGTACAACACATTGCACATTGCACATACCAAGGAAGTGACTGGCATTGGCTTCCTTTTTTGTGTCGTGTCAGTTTGGCCTGGGCACCACCCGCACCTGTGCTTAAATTAGCCTCTAATTCTATCAGAGATGATCTAGAAAGATTGACTTTACTCTCAAAATTTGAGTCTTCCTTAAAACTTTATATTGTGAGTTGGGCTTGGCTGGGAAACCAGTGCATCCGTTGGATTTTTCGGTTTTATTCATCAGGTCAGCCTAATCCATCTAGACTGCTGTATTCGTTTGTACGCGTCAACATGTATTCTGCCCTATTGTAGACATACATATAGTATACAGAGTGGTGCAAAACTAGTTATCCCACCCCTGTCAACTAACCAAGTGGGAGGTTTACTAAGAAAACTCATGTGTATGCATTTTGTATATTGTAAGATCATGTGGTATCTAGCGAGCTGCTGATCATAACACAATCCTTAAAGCAATATTATTAACTCTGGAGAGACGGACTTTCGGCATAAAATTCTTCTACCTTACAATTAGATTGACAATATTTATATCAACAGGAATAGGCCCAGCTGCATGGCAAAAATATTATGAAACTCCATGTACATTATTGAGCTTTGTGCTGTGCTTCAATTGGCAGAGATTCAGGCATGTAGGTATGGATAATATTTTTTCCAAGTGTACTGGGAAAGCACCACTAGTTACACATGGGTTCAGATTATTAGGCACTTTCCCATTAGTTGAATCAGTAAATTGGTGATTGATCCTATGTACATTCAACATTCATGTCGACGGCAACGACGGATCTATCTTTTTTTTTATCAGAAAAGGGATATTGAGAGATTGAGACAATAGTGTTTAGAAGAATCGTTACAGGTGCATATCTTTTTGTTCAAAAAATGTACAAGAATTAAGAAAAACGATAGGTTTATTTACCGACAGAGAAATTATTTACAAGAGGCGTTCCGATAGAGGGTGGCGTTGGAATGGTTACTAATTATATTCCTCCATACGGGTTTCTAGTCAGAAGATTATTGGCTTATTGTCTTTGTTACATATTTGACTTAATAAAGTACTTGGTTGGCCATGCTAGCGCAAAATCTAAGGCTACAGTAGACAATAGATGTGCTAATCAGGTTTCCAAAAAATACATTTTTATTGCTAGTGGTTGAATCGACTTCCGTTAGTATTTTTCTCAAATCTAAACTCATTTTTAAAATGTGCCTGTTTTCGAAATAAAGTGATGTATGACGAAAAGAACCGGTCGGTTTTGGTTTGGCTCGTTCGTTCAAACAAACCTGGAAGTTGTCTCATTCTCTCATTGGAACGGGAAAGAAAACGCAGACTCGTAGTAACGACACAGGGAAATACAGTTGAGGAAGTTGGAGGAGTCATGGCGTTATTTTTAGAAGTGTTTTGAACGCACTTCACATGAAACGAATGTGCGAGAGTCTTTCTTACTTGAAGTTGAAACTCTCTAACCCAGTATTACTGTGTATTCTTTCTGATTATAATGCAGTCGAAGAAAAGTAAAACAGCCAAGTCTTGGCTTCATGTCATTTCCTCCAGTTCAACACGGTTTATTACACTTTACGCGCCAAGGAACTTGAGATCAAGACTTCACAGTTTTTTTTAAAATGATCCCAAGTTCTTCTATTGATGTTGTCTCCGCTTCACTCACTCGGATTTCGATTTAGAAATACTGTTCCGGGTTGGGCTGGGACACTCGTTTGTCATAACGCATCCTATAAGATTGACTCGACTACTCAACTCGAAGCTTTAAAACTTATGACACTGCAAGTATTACACATAAAATATGTTAGTTCAACGCAAAATCTTAACCCCGATTTTGTAACTTCCGAGTATTCATTTTGTTCCGAAAGCCTATAACCAAAGTACTTCGGATGGAGATAGAAATGAGACAATTTGATTTTGTAATTCTTTAGTTTGTAGCGCTTACGACTTACGACTCAATTTAAAGATTCAACTTTAGGTGTTGAATTCTCACATTTTGAGCAACACTCTTGCGGATGGGATAATAATGTGTTTATCATAGAAGTGGAAGCTTTAGTGACATTATAGTTCATTCAGCCTAATATGCACCAAACTCACCAAAACTGTATGTAAATTTATACATTGACTTAAAGTAAGTGTTAACCATAATTCCGCCTCCACTTATTATTAAACTCCTAATGTCACGCACAAAACGCAGCCCACGTAAACCTTAATGTCTGGATGTGCAGCATTGCATGTTACATTATTTTACCTACTTATAATATTTGAGTGTTTATTTAACAATAACACTCTTTCGAATAGCCATATCAAGGAACTAGTGTGTGATACTTATTGTTCTGCATACTAGCTAATAATTTAAATTGATGCATTGAAGCAGTGCATAGAGTAAACGTTTTATTAAATTGTTTTCTTCGCGAGTTTGTGACAGACACAACAACTATTTTGTTTTTGAAGAGCGCATTCTGTTTATGGTTTCTGACAAACAGAACTGGAACATCAAAGGCGGCTCTTGCTGTAGACTACAAACTTTTTAAATCATTTAAAATCTATTAGGCATTAGGCAAACTATAAACTATATCTTGGAAACCTGAACTCATAGTTTTATTCATACCAGAAATCAGACGTCTAGTTCTCAGATTGAATTACTCCTGCATTGATTGGATCAAATCGTAAGGATTCCTATTTTTAAAATAAGAATTTAAGAACTAAGGAATTAGCTAATTGAAAGAGAGCGTGATGTTGTGTTGCAGGATCATTGACTGGTTAATGTGTCTACAATTGTGACCTTGTGTATATACGGAACATGTGTTTTCCCAATCAAACGCCCATTTTTTCAAACTATGACATGCGTGAGTTTCATGTAGCATATCTGACTGACTCTGCAACAGCGAGGTTATGGACTAGAATCACTAGAATGGTGTGGGTTTGAAGCTTCGATGAGGTAGAATGATTCAACGCAATGTAATAATGTAAACCAAGTTGCTTGGAAATTAATACGTGCCTGAAGTGTAGGCTGCAATTATGGTCTGCGAAGTTCCAATGCCAAACCACTGTTGCATTGCAGCTGCCGTTATTTATTTTCAAAAAAAAACTGGACACTAAATGTCTTCTTAAGCGTCTGGTACACTGATCAACACATTTTTAAATGGTACTCAAAATTCACCATATTCACCTGTGTGTAAGGTCTAAGGAGTCTTTCTATGTGTTTATAGAAAATCGTGTTGTGTGATTTACTCATGTTTTGCTATGCGAGAAGGGTGAGGGTGTACACGCTAATTCGTTTACATTTAAACTAAACTAAATGATTTTGCCTGTATCCACCCTCCTTATGGCAATTCACGAACTTTTCTTACTTCTTAACTTCTTAGAACTTAACGAACTATTTATTTACCACCAAGCATTTGCATTCTGCCCACGTGTGGTCCCTTTGATGGCTCATTCGAATTTTTGATTTAGATTTTTTATTCAGGTGTCAATTTACTCAAAAGACTCCGTTCGTTACCGCTGCACTGCACAACACCATAATTAATTATTGAATTAACCAAAAACTTGTCAAGATTAAAGAAATACATAGAACATTGTATTGATGCAGTACTAATAAGCATTAATTAATTAACAGATGTGTCGCAATGTAAATGTTGGCGTAATTATTTAACCTTCAATCAAGTCGAGAGTTTGGAAGTATACACTATACATTACACAACTTGAAAAACTAAAATATAAAGTCACGCACATTTTCAAGCAAGATCGTGACATGGAGAGAACATAGTTTTCCTTTCATTTATTCCGTATTAAGTCGTTCTTATTATCTTGATTGTACTTAAATCGTGTATACATTTTTAGTCACTACGTATTTATTTTGTCTCATCGACACCCACTTGCGGGAAAGGGATTATATTTTAATTTACCTTCGTTGTTAGCCCGGTACGTAGACAAATAGTCGGATAACTTTGGAATCAAATGAGGTTAAGTAATTTGTCCCGGACGCATCCAAGCTAACAAAGAGCAACAGCACTATGTAACTTCCGAAATAAAATAATTCGTCTCCATTTTTAATTAGACATGAGATATACATCATCTTCCAAGGTGTTATCATTCGAAACTTTTCTTCATTCCATTTGATTTTTCATTGCCGTCCGTCGCCGACCATCGTCCCTGGATACGATTAGATTCGAAGTCTCTCGAAGATTGTCGCTGTGTTTATATGAATGTGTTTACACATTTCATTTAGACTTCTCTTGTACGTATAATCATGGACTGGTCTTTTGTCCAATTTATTTGTTGACATTGACACGAAACATGTGAGCTAAACAGAAAACATATAGGCAAGTGAGAATATAAGTGACTCTCTGCTGTGAGCAAGAATCTGGATTGAATTGCCTGGTTCAGCCTACTCTAGTGTGAACGTTAGCATTCCATAAAAAGGGTCAAGAGTAGACGATAAAAAAATTATGCTTACTCAGTAGGTACTTGTTGTTGACGATTATCGTTTGTTCACGCGTATTTATTTTAGCGTACTTTGCAGTGACATATTACGACTCGGTTATCTCAATTTTCTTCACTGAGGTCAAACTCTGTAGTTTATGACACTCTGACTCAAACTGATAGAAAAATAGTCGTGGTTTTCACGGGAAGGAGAGTCAAGGCATAAAACAAATACACTCATAAAATATGGAAAATGAGAATTCTGAGAACTGTAAGAACTAATTTCTAATGTTATTTCTAACTTCCTTCAATTCAAGGTGTACAAAATATAAATGAAATCATTTTTCGGCTATGACTATGATGTTAACGTCAATACTGTTTCCATTTTCCTTTTTTGGACTGCCTTCGATATTCAATATTAATACTAAAATTGTTTGTATTTGTCATTTGAGTGACACACTACGTATCGAATGTGCAACAAAAATAAAAGCGCACAGGATGTTTATACAGCAAATATCGCATCGCAGTGATCTTGCTTTACTGTATGGCCTAAATAAATAATACGTAGATTAATACAACAAGGCCATGTGCACATTTTTTAATATGCTTGAAAATGTTATCTAAAATATGTGCATGACGTTTTTTTAGTTCGTGTAAGGTGACTAAACGATTTGACAGAGTCATGAACTGTACGAATTACAGTTTTCTTTCCTTTGGCATAACACATTTTAACAGTGTGTAATCGGGGAAACTCAACTCTTAGGTTCTGGTATACATGATACATTTCTTCCTAATAATATTTTACTCACTAATTTAGTAATGAGAGGCTCTGACTAGAGAAAGGATTTTGATTCGCCGTAATGCTATTTGATAATAATGTATGATATTACAGTAACAGTAGTCAGAAAGATTTAGTCTCCTTAAACTATTTTTGTTTGCTAAATGTTGAAACGGATCTTCGCGTAATCTGTTTGTGAGTTGATTGGACTTGATGTGTGTTTTCATTACACAAATTGCAAGTTCTAGGACTTGAGTTTGGTGGTACTAACGAATACTGTCCCTCACAACATAACCATTCGGAACGATCTAACTGAATTAGGACTTGCGTCCGATGACACTAATGAAAAGATATTTGAGCCTAGCATGACTCTCCTCTTAATTTAATTGAGAAGATGGACGAGCCCCCAGCAACAACCCAAATGGTAGTGCAGTGTGCGCTTTACCAAAAACAGACAAGGAAGGGGAGAACTTTCGTACAATTCCCGAATTGGAATTGGACTCACGAAACTAACGGTTCATGTTTTTCCTTTCTCGGATTATTAATTCTTCACTCAAATGAAGGGAAATCGCAATGCACTATACGGATTGATAACTGGGTGTCTGTCTGTTGGTTAATTTTCTTAAATGCATTGGATATCATTGGTTCGTAAATTCATAATTTCTGAGAATTGCTTTGATTTGATTCTTTATTAGCGTGATATTCCAAATCATCCAAGAAGGTCGACCACGGGGAAGTCAAATTACTGAAAGGTGGATGAAATCGCAAGCTGGATTTCTATCTCCCTGATCTGTCAGGGTTTTACTCATTACATTTTGCCAACGTTATTTTCAACCACCCATTTTTCCACATCGACATAAATGCAAAACTAACAAATCTATGAAGTGAGAAAGTTTTCCACGCACATTCGTCTTTCTTCTGATGATAAAAGGGGAGAACGAAAGTAGATAATGTCTAGCCTTTATATCTGGGATGCTGGGAGTATGAAAATAAAAAGAGAAGTTGTAAAGCAATTCAAGTGGGAATGAAATCACTTGGAAAAATATTCCACGGATATTTTCATCCCGCTTCTTCTATTAAGAAGGTTTGAGTTGAGTAAATTTGAATTCAAAATAAAAATGCGGATGCATAGGAGGGATTTGGTAATAAAGTTATGACATTTCTGTAGAAGTTTTATTTTAGCTAGGTCGATCCCCCTTTTAAACTTTTATGAGCGTGTTTTGACGACTGGCTACTTTATACACTATATTACACTTTATGCATTTTATATTAAAATCACGAGTGAGTCATAATAATTATTATTATTACAACTTGAATCCATTGCAAAGCTATGGTAGGCAGAGTAGAGTTCAGAAGCTAGTAATTTCAAATTATGATGCTACCACTATGCGATATCCCAGTTTCTATGTTTGAGACACTATTATTGTTTATGGTTCACTGTGTGTTACTCATCGTTTGACTTGAATGCAAAAGCACTCATAAATATTGTTTTATTTTGGGATAATAATCAACCCCAATTCCATTGTAAAGTTTTAAATTTGAGTTGGCTTTGTTTTTGTTAACCAACCTTTGGACTTTCTTCGAGAGTGAAAAGACATTCTGTCCCAACGAAAAATTAATTTCTCTAACTGTCTAGTAGAAACCAATTAAAATGATCGAGAAACGATCATGTTGAGGTAGAGAAAAGCAAACATACACTTTTCACTGCACCGCACTTTACGTAGCCGAAATATTATTTCCTGTACTATTTTTTCATACACTCATTACAGAAAACCTTAAGAATTATTAATTCTTTACGCAAACATGCCGAACATCAGCATGTGGATCATAATTTTGATTTTACGAGAAACGAAGTAGAAGACTTATTTTAAATGACGTTAGCAATTCTAATATCATGATTTTGAAAATGGAATTGCATGTGATATATTTGTTCATACAATCTCGGCAACGCATCGGATTTGTGGAGTGGTTGGTACAGTACAGAGTATGTACTAGTGCTTATGAATTGATACGGAAGCTGTAAAAGCATTTTGTCAGCAGGAAAAGGAAAAGAATAGCACTTTTTCTGTCGGATTTGGAAGTTGTGGGAGATATTCTGGGATCTCATTCCATCCCCACACTTTTAGTAGATATGGCTAACGTGTGCATGGGGAATTTGTACGTAGGTTACGTATGATGGATGTGTGTGTATTTCTAGACCTACATCATGGATGTTATCTTCAATTTATCTTCTGCTGAACACAGCACTAGCACTGCGTAGTGTATATGTGTATAAGACACATTTGAACATCCCCATTCGCATGGGAGTTAACTAAACTAAACTGACTTGTTCTATGGCACATGGATCCCCCAGAGGAACCAACAGATCTAGCGATCTAGGATACTGATATTTTCTGCAGTATTTCAAGAAACTCAATTCTTTTTGACTGGCTCGTCCACTTCTACAGATAAATGGGTAGTTGAGTTGTGCTATTTATTCTGTATTTTATTGTTGACAATGTTCACAGTATATTTGCAGCTATGCTATATGTATTATACAATATTTAGCAATAACAACTTGAGCACATAGCTATTGTTAATTAATTATCATGTTCTTGTCAATTGTTAAATCACCGCACATGAGAAGGCCAAACTTGTTTTGAGATAAAAAATTATTTAGCCTCATTCCGAACGGCTAATTTTCCCGAATTAAGCAATTTTAACCCGCTTTCCTTATTAGGAAACACAGAAGAAAATCGTGCCACTTAAGTGTCTCAGGATGTTAATAAACCGAAAGAGTTGAGATATTGATAATAAGAATTCTATAATCCTAATACTTTAACGAGTGTTTACGCAATGTGTAAGACAGTAAATGAATTTGATATGGGTTAATCGTTAATGGACCGGTTTAATACCTTTCAAGTAAAAGTCCTCCGCAGCATTTGGTAGCTTGGACTCCTGTACTTTCTTCGTTTCTTCGAATGGAAAAACTCCGCAGGGATTTATTTGCATGTCGGAAGATAATTGAGTTGTTAGAAATCTATAATCGAAATTCAAAGTTTTACATGTGTCAGATCATGTACGTTCGCTGGGATGTGTTTATTCATTCATTTTGCACAATTAATCAATTTATATTTTATGTATGCGAGATACATTTTATCCGATGTTACTCTTCATTTAAATTTTTGCAGAGCAAGTATGCCGTCTTTTAGGGTTTAACAAATTCTTAATGAATGTTTGATCCAGAAGAAATGAGATGGGGTGAAGAAACTCATTCAGATAATATACTTTCTCATTGAGATTACAAAGTTCAAACAGCCTCATGAAACTCCTAACATTTTATTCACGGATTGATGTTATTACGATAGTTTTTACTCAGCAATTAGATTACAAAGTTCAAAGCATTTCTGTGAATCCCTGAACATTTTTTCCCTGGATTGTTAATGTTATAGTTATGATAGTTTTGTCTCAAAAATTTGTAGATAGTGAGGGCTGGGTTTAATTGTCGACATCAATAAATTATTCTCACCGGCATGAATAATACGAATTATAAGTCAGATTTCGATTCTATTCCAGTCTAGGTTTGGATGTAGTTAAGCCGAGACCACTTTGTACAATTTGCTTCCGAAGAGAGAGAGAGAGAAAGAGATTCTAATAATCAATTCATGTTCATGTTGGCAGTTACTGTTGAATTGCTGCTGAGCCAAGCTTGGCGATAGTCACTTTAGTGAATAAAGTTGTAGAGAAGAGGAGGAAGGTACTTAAGTCCATGACATGATGAGAGAGGGGAAAATAGTGGGAATGGAGAAAGGAAAAGTACATTCAGTAAACTCCGGAATGAGAGGGAAGCGGATCGGATCGGAGTGGAGAGAGATAGAAAGAGAAATTTGTCAAAAGTTGTGTTTGACGGGTAGGCATAAAAAGTGGACATTTCCTGGCGCCAGAAAGTCGGCTTTCCAAAAAGAAAAGTCTCTAGTCTACTGAATTTTCTTCCCTTCTCGAAAGTTGAGTTTAGAAACTTTCTCCGGCGCCGAAAAGTCTATAGGATGGGATTGGTTGACTTTCACCAGATCTTCCCGCCTCCTCTTTGGTCCATGTCCGTCTTTGATTTTTTGTCCCTTCAGTTCTCCGTCGACTTCCAGGGGATGAAGTACGGAGGAGAAATTCCTTTCAAATATAATATTATGTCGGAACTTGTACTTTCAAACCTTGTCGTCGGAGTACCATTGTATTCTAATCACCACTACAGCAATTATTATTCCATTGTTGTGGGGTTGAGACGGCTTGAGAATACAGTTCTTCCACGTGTCATTCCTTTTATTTCCCTTGCCTCTTTTGGCACTCTGAACGCCCACCATCGACGACCTCCTCTTACGTTCCCTTTTTTCTTCACTCTGTCACTGCAGACTCTGAGAAGTTTCTTTAACAAACTACATCCAACCAGCAATTCAGGTTTGTTCTGTTTGTTATAATTATAATGCTCATTGAAGGTAGCAAAAGATCGCCAACGTGGTTACTTTGATCTCAACCAATTTCAAGGGTGTGTTTTCTTTATAATGTTTGATTGTTTGATAGAGTTCTAAAATAGCTTTTCCTTGAGACGATTAAGTAGTTGAGCTCTAACTATATAGAAAGAATAATTTTTGTAATAAATTAATTAAGAATTCAACAGTTGATAACCACAGATATATGGATGCTTTTGTATTATTATTTAAACGCAATAAATATGTTATCCTTTAGTCCACTTTACCGGCAAAAACTACAATTAATTAATTATGCCGTTTACAAATTCATATCGCTCATGTTAGCTACAAATTGAGAGGTACGAAAGTTAATTAATCCAAATTTATTTACTATAGTCACTAAGGTCGGGCACTGCGTAAAATTACGAATGTACGATTCTTTGTGGTCTAAATTACATGTACGTAAAACGTCGGTCGCAAGGAAGTAAAATATTGTAAACGAAATATGTGGTTTTACTTCCTTCTAAAATGCAACTAACCACTTGAAAACTTGTCTTGGAATTTGTCTTTCTAGCGCTGAACTTTACATTTTTCTAACAATAAGATATGAGCTTATTCGCCTATAATAAATAAGCGAATAAGGAAACGAAAATATCCGATGTTTAATTTTAAAAGCATATTGTTAAATGGTAGAATGAAACTCGCGAATTTTTTTTGCAAGTTTGAGGTCTATACTTTATGTTCGATACTTCCTTGTAAAGTTGTGACTCAGACCAGAACCGAGATAGTCCGTAGTACGGAAGGAAATGAGATAAATCAAGCGGCTGCTGCTATGTTTGTTTACTACACTGCACTGCACAACGTAGACATGAGACAAATTACGAGTAAATTACACTCCTTATGTCATGCGTTATCAAAAGAAGAATAAATCTAGTGGGACTGCTTAGTATATCGTTTTGATTGTTAGTTGATAATTCCATTTGTTTGATTCCGGAGATAGTTATCGAGAAAAAGAGGTTTAGGTCATACTCTACAATTCGTACTCGTATTAGGTGTATGTGAGTCGCATGGGGCGAAGTGGGATTTCTTTGGAGATACGCAGTGCGTATTCTGGTAAGGCACCCACAAGTCTGTAAAATAAACGTGTGAAATTATAAAATACTAGAAAAATGAACAGCTAAATAGAATATACTTTGAATGGCTGATGAATGAGATAAATCGTGAGCCGATTTTGTATGAACTGCCACTATTTCAGTAGATCGTTTCCTTGGACTTTTATGCGGCTAGTCGTCCAACCCCAGCTAGGGGCATGCATCCGCCCGCTTCCAGCGATCGACTCATCTGTCTGGATCGCTTTCAAATCTCGTAAAGGGTACCCCCTTTCCCCCTAGAATATATATCATTTCAAATCACGAACAAGAAATTGAAATCAAATGAGAATGAGATTGTTGGGTGTCTAATTTTGTATAACCCCAATTATTTTTATTTTTTATTATGATGAACTCCAATGGTTAACCTGTCGTAACGTTGTAATCATATTTGTTGAGATAATCGTTGCCTTAATTAAAAGTATCGAACGAAGCAACAGGGTGGTTTAGGATTCCTCAACAAACTCTTGTCTATAAGTATCGATAGGCTGGAAAGGATAGCAGTTACCCAAGCCAAGAACAAAGAATTACGGCTCCTAATCTTATAATCTTAGCTTTATTTACACACAAATGGAGATGGCGAGCTAAATGTATACATTCCATTTCCACTTGCAAAATTTATCAGAGCCGTTAGGAAAATCCAGAATGATCTAAATATATATATCCAAC
>JAQGCB010002431.1:0-11552 GCA_034698835.1 Protaphorura tricampata | reverse complement strand
ATCGAAGTTGGAATGCAGTATGGAGAGGTACGACACATACGGGTTTTACGACCCCCCAGGTTTTCGAAAGTTTAAAGTGGGTTCTGGAGACTGGAAAGGAATCTACGCAAATGGAGTGTTTTACTGACGGTGGGATGGACCACAAGGACCCAAGCCGCCGTCACTCCGTATGTACCTGTTCCAAACATTGTGTGTCCAAACCACTGCAAACTTTTGAAAAAAAACTTCGGAGATGTCGCTGTTTCGAATAGATACCGTAGCATTACCCCTGGTCTTACCGGCTCTACAACATCCACATCGTAATCATATACTCTAAATACATATGACTCACCCTGTGTAAGTACAATGTATATGTGAACACATCATGCCTGCTTGACATCTTTCAAGATAAGCTAGAATTAAGCATGTTCGATTCTCAGGATTTCATAACTAATAGGTTGCAGTAGGAATTTGTAATGGGTATATGTAAGTTGGAGTTTTTATTTATTTGAGTGGGCTATCAGAAAGAACCCATGAATTGCCACGAGAGAGACCATATGCATTTGTACGACCAGCACATATGTTTTTCTCACAGAAAATTATTACTAATTGATACTTGATATAGATTGTGTAGATGCAAAATTTTCAACGGTGTAGCGGCCCTTTATCTAAGCTAACTAGGTAACTTGGCATGGTAGCAAGATAATAATAAGCCATCAATCACTCGGTGACTTATTAAACTGTGAAATAAATTATTTCAAGTGACTTTGGCTTCTCCTTTCATTACAGCTTCTGATTATGGGTCCGGGTTAAAATTAGCGAACAAATTCTGCATCGAGCCTTCTTCGGGTCGGGGTTTAGAGTTTCGGTAAAAGAGTGAATGACTACCTTGTACGCTAAGCTATTACTATTCCTGGGGACATTCTATTTATCCAGGTTAATCGTTCTTCTTTTGTGTGTCCTTTTGGTAGCATGTGTTTTTCAAACAATGGCTACGACTAATGTGTTCAGACTTGAGACTATGACAGACAAAATGGGAATATAACAAACGGTAGCAACATAGTTTTTATATTAACAATTTACACCAATTCTCCCTTTTAAAACGAACTCACAAATACTGTGTAGATTACGAGAAGGCTGACTCGTTTTTTAAATTTCAGCAACTACAACCGATTTGACGAGTTATAACTTTTCGGAAACGTAGTGACCGTACAGATCCTTCTACCTTCAGAAAATTAATATTCGATACAATCATTGCTAATTTTTAAAAGAGCCAGCATTAAAAAAAAATGAAACAGTTTCCATGATAGAAATAACCGAAACCGAAAAGCAGGGATGATAATCGGAATCGGATTATAATCGGAATTCGAAAATGATCGCAATTTTTAACGTGATCGGAATCGAAATTCAAGATCCATTCAAAATCGAACTTAGATCCGAAAATATGATCCGTATTTCGGGATGATTGGAATTCCGATCATAATCGGTGATCCGAATTTTTTGATGATCGGAATTATGATCGGAATTCGTATTTTTATGAATCATACTTTCCGATCATTTTTTTCATATTTGCGCCGTCTCTACCGAGCATTCCATTGACTTTTGAGGTAGAAAGTTGAGAATTTTTACTCGTTTTATGTGTGGCATCATTTGGATTGCATTTTACCTCAAGTATCGTATGGTTTTGGTACAACGTATGGTCAAACTCGATACTCGAAGATTGAAAGACATCGCACGTTCAGTAACTAAGGTTTCAGTTGAACTACCTTTGTGTTTTTCTGGCCCTAGTTATATTCTAAATGACTTAGGCATTACCTATATGTCGGCTCACTGCTGAAACTATTATTAATGTTATCTTTTTTTATACTAATGGTAGGCAACTTCAAGCAGGAAATGCATTTCGATCGACCTTGCAAAAGTATACAAGCCCTTTGTAGTAACACCTACAATGTGGCATTTGGTAGTAAAATTTTGCCGAAAATGGACTCAATAATATTTTGTGAGATCAAGATTCGAATCGGAATCCAAATCGGATCGAAATAACAATGATTCGAATCTTAATTTTAATTCGATGATCCGAATTCCAGGTAATTCAAATTTTAATTCGAATTGTATGATCGGAATTTGAGCGGATCGGAATCCAAAATCATGATCGCTAAAAAATGATCGGAAAAATGATCGTAATCAGAATGATCGGAAAAAAAATTCCGATTATCATCCCTGCCTCTAATTAGAATATTTCTCAAAAATATGGTGGAACATAATTATTTTTATGTTATCAGCTCACAATATGTTTCAATCTAACGATCATTGACTTCTTCAAAATACAAGTGCGGCGCTTAAACCCTCAACGTAGCGAGGCAGAAAGGGCTATTGCATTTGTGTGTGCTAACTGAATGAAAGACATAATTTATAACTTTTTTAAAGTTTCACTTGAATTTAAAAATCCGATGAGACCATAATATGTCACTAATATTGCAGTAAATTCTCCAAACCCAATCTCTGCTATTATTGTTCTTGTTTCGATCAAAATTTAAAACGAATTACAGTGTTTCCTTCTAAAAAATTAAATAATTCAGGTGAAAATAAGAACGAACAGCGATTTAAGTGTTTTGGCACACTCATATAGGAAGTCAATTGCTTGTGAACAAAAGTTGCGTATAAAATTCCCTTTCACTCTCTTAGTTGGTTCCGTTCTGAAAAATAACTTACCTTGAATCAGTGAAGTAATCCAAATCCAACCCTCGCCTTCCTTATGGTACAAACTACGCCAAAATCTTACATCATATCAAAACTGTGACAAATTTCTTAGGAAAGTATGTACCGTACTTTACGCATTCATAATTTAATACGCGCGCACCATTTATTTCCAATAATTTACCAGTAACTTTATAGCTTGCAAAATTTGAATTTTGAGTATCGCAGTTAGTTGAACCTTGGACATGAACCCTAGACTTTTGAATTATAACAGAACTAAGATTTCGGTCTGGACGTCATTGACCCATTATGAAATAATGGTAAATTATTCAATACTTTGCTAATTGTAAAGTTTTAAACTAGTTTTCACAAGCACCATCGCAACACATAATTATATGTCGCTCTCTCCTGACACTCATTGGCATTTGCGTGTGAACTAGCCATTTCCGAAGTGAACTTGTTTCGTACTGAAATACTTTCCAAAATAATGGAGTAACCCGATAAGTAAAATATTACCTTTGTGCTGTGCGAAGTAGAGAAATCAGTTGTAGTAATGAAATTTGGCCTCAACGAATCTTGAAGATCATGAGAAGCATCAGATTTCCTTATTTTCTCTCCTTTCTTCGCCTTCCCAGCAATAAATTAATTTGATTATTTAAATCACTGAATTGTCTTGTGTGAGAGTATTTACGTCATGAAACACCGTGATTCGGTAAAGTTATTAGATACGTATAATAAAATAGAGTTGTAGACAGGACTTATTGAGTGCCACCTACAACTGATAGGAAATCTAGAGTCGTTAGTAAAATTCAAAATGAATGTCCTGAACGGAGTGGGCCGAAATTATAGGATATAAATATACTTATCCTTGAACAAGTTTTGCATATTGTTATTGATTTCCAATTTACATTTATTTTGGGTATTTATAACTCATTCCTACGTTTCTGCATTGTCGTTCTCTGTTGAACAGGATTTATAGACCATATTAAAGACTTGATTATTTAAACAGACTTGTGCGCGCTCACTCAATAGACTTCTGACTCGAAAGTTGGTTGTCTCGTGGAGTAAGTCTTGAAGAAGAAATGAACATTTCGTTTCCTGAGTATTAATGTAAAATAAGTGTGAGAATGGTTCACACGAGACATACAATTTCTTTTTTAATTTGCTTAAGAGTTTCAAAGTTAGATCTGTGTTAATTTGATTTTAATTTCATGCGCATCGCTCATATGTTCAGAGAATAGTGACTTTCCCCTTACTGAAGAAACTGCGAACTAGATTTAAATAAGAAGGTGGCGATCTCAGTAATTATAATAGTCTGAATAAATAAGAAGTTTATTTTCAACATTCAATTATTCACATTTATTCCAAGCTCCATGTATGATTCATTAGCATGGTTAAGGTTGCTTTCTCCACAAGGTGTCAAATCTGAAGAATGTTTGGATTGTCTCTATATATGTGTTACAGTTTACTTCTACTAGTAGGTGCTAAGTTTTTAAGAATTAATCATCTGCATTTGGGTCAAATAGATTAGGAAGCAAGATTTCAAATTAATGCTGTTGTACTTGTTGTAATGCTCTGGTACAGTAAGAGCTCTTTTCAAACTCGCTATATTCATGGTTTGTTCACTCGGGTAGACATGGTGGTTATTTTAAAGTGAATTTTCCCCAA
This sequence comes from Protaphorura tricampata, assembly GCA_034698835.1. Classification (NCBI taxonomy): domain Eukaryota; kingdom Metazoa; phylum Arthropoda; class Collembola; order Poduromorpha; family Onychiuridae; genus Protaphorura; species Protaphorura tricampata. The sequence goes on along the minus strand of JAQGCB010002431.1, from coordinate 7,208 downwards.
TTCAGTTTTCCACAGTACTAGCTGTAGTTTCCCAAACCTTTTAGCAAGAATTCAATGGTACGTTATCTTGTAAATGTTTTCAGAAAATCGGCAACGAGTTCAATGGTATGTGTAAACTGTAAATTGATGCCATATTGCCACTGCCACGTGCGTATAATGTGTAAATCTGTGTAATACAATATGACATAAATAGCATTTTAATAAGCTTGTAGAAAATCATACTATTGTTCAAATTCTTGGAAATTGTTTAAAATTGTCCAGGGCTTCCCAAAAATCCTTAATGAGATGTTGTAAATACTGTGGGTGGGTGTTGACATCCACGTGCGATTGATTAGGCTCGACAGACTTTCACAATTTCTAGATCACAATGGGAGAACGTAGTCGTTATATTGTTTCTTTTCTTGGTGTCGTTACGTATTACGTACACAAAAGAAAGTTTATCGCTCGGATGAGCCATAGGCTCTCCGAATTCTACGAAAATAGTTAGAAGCCGAATTTTGACAGGAGTTTCATGTGGGAGTATTACTAAAATAGTTTCCCCAATAATGTTGTACAGTATTCATATGAGTATTAAGTTTCATAACAAACAAACTTTAAGAATGTGATTCCTGAATCCTTAGATCCAATTAAATAAATTGCGTCTAAGGCGTGTCAATGAATAATGAGCCTATCCGTGTCCGGGTCATTGTTAAAATAACTACTACCTTATTTTGATCCTGCCCTAGTTAAAATTGGTACTCGTATGGCTGTAGTATATTCATGGTAACATAATTTATTAGTTTGCAAAGATCCAGACAAGTTGTGACTTTATTAAAAGTTCAGCTTGTTTTGTCCGACTTTCTCCAAGTTGTTTATACTTAATTTTTTCTTGGCCTGAACCTGATCTCTTAATTCTCGGAGTTTTTATATAAAAACACCCCGAAGTCCTTAAATGATGACAATTTCTTTCCAGAGATCGTCCTGCTCTTCATTTCACTTTTATCTCTTGGTTTTTAAACTATTCAAAAAGTGTAAATTCATTTATTTAAGTTTTATCTTCCAAGTTTTTGTTGTTGACCATTCATTGTAAATTAATAATGCTGTCTGGTTTACTAAGAGCTGCAATATTCGGTACAATTAGGAATTATTTATTTTCCAATATAACTATCTTTACAATTTAGTTATTTGTCATCAATTCAATTTTCAGTTGGTTTGTACATCGGATTAACGCAATGTCGTACAAGAACTAATCCTGGAAGTTCCTACTCGACTCAACTGAGGCAGATTGAATTTCGGGATAATTGGGAAGCAAGACTCGCAAATCCTTGTAGAGTTGTGGAGGTCGAGATCTCTGCAGATTGGTCTCAAACTGAAGATGTCAGACCTAAAGATTTTAATGAGAAAATGATTGAGGACATAAAATCAGCCCTAGAGAAGCTCGAAACAGTCGAGTCCGCAAATCCGGTTCGTTTGCAGTCGTCAGTTGACTAAATGAGAATTCAGGAATTAACAAAATTTTATTTTGTGCTAGAGCCCACCTCAATGTCCAGGGATGACTCTTTCATCTCTTCCTCCAACTCCAGACCTTATGAACTTAAATGTAAGAACTTTTAAACTGTTATGGATTAAAAAGAAACTCACAGCATATCATATTTTCGGAAACGAATCAAATTCTGAACAGTAAAGGATTCAGGAACAATTGACTATCCTCTGAGACGTTTACTTAAATCTGTGTTTGTATTTCTGGTTAGGATGACGAGTTGATGGTCCAGGTCTATCAGAGTGGAATTTATTTGCTGGCCCATCTTGAAATTGTCTGCTTGGACAGAGAAATTGCTACTGGAATTGAAATGTCTGGACAAGAAGGAACATTTCTTCAATGTGGAAACGAAAAAAGATTCTATGTAAATTCTGTTCGAGAATTGATCAACAGCATTAGTGACATACTCTGCCGCTTAACGAGGGATGGGGCTTCAAAATATCAACGTTCAGCATTTCGTACTCCACTCCGCAATCTTTTACAAACAGAAATTGTTCGAGACCATTCTGCATGCACTTTTTACGAGATCAGGGATTGTACAGTTTTTCGTGAGGCTCATCGGGCCCTCAATCAGTTTCATTCCAAATTTGCTCAACTGATCTCTGAGTCAAAATCTCAACATTTCTATGGAAAGGGTCAGTCGTCCATGTTTGCACCCGATAGCAATTATTTGAAGTAAATTCACGGCAGATCAGGTGGTCATCTTCGTTGTTCTCATACAATTTAAAATAATTTAAGAAGGCATCCTTGATCCTTCAAGTTAAACCGCCCAAATATTTGAGCTTACTAGAAATCATATCACGCTGCTGAAGCAATTTTACTGATTGATTTCTAGCAATTTCTGTTGTGAAATGTTAGAAATGTTGATGTTTTCGTGTAGTTGTAATGGTGTTGTTCTCTTCTCTATCTTGAAATCTTATAACATGTATTATAGTCTACAAAATTATGTTTGTAAATCTATTTTTTTCAATTTTCACCATTCTTGTCAGCTTATAGTTAAATTCTGTCTCCCACTGTCATTATAGTGGTTGAGACAAATACTCTGGTACTCCTTCATTAAATTCTCTTACAGCTTGACTATTCTACCATTCAATGACGTTGTCAGTGTGTCATTTAATTGTGCTTTAAATCCGTCAAGTGCGGAATGTTGTCTTTAACCTTTAAACTCTGACCGTTTAAACAAGAGCTTCACTCCTTGATACTTTATTGCTACTGTGCTCTGAGTATTGAGATGTGTGTCTAGTATATAATAAACATTAACTGTAAAATAAAAAATTAGTCATGCTATTCAACTGAAATTGATTTATTGGTTTAATTTATAGTATTCTAATCAGTTTCTTTGAAACATTTTGGGACAGAAGTTATAAGTAACTGTTAAATATAAAATATTCTGACATGTAACTCCTGTATAACTCGGCTCACTTGCACAATCGAGTTTTAGCGTCTAATATTGTGTACTTTAAATTCAATTAAAGAATGTAAGAAAGCGGTGTTGTTGAGAGAGAGTGGACAAATACCGGTTCAGCCAATCAAACAACTCCTTGTCCTGTTATTTTAATTACTTGAGAACTGTTTCCAAAATTTATTTGGGACTTAATCATAAAAAATAAAATCAACATATATTATCAATCTGACCTATGGGCAGACTTTCAGTGAAAAAATACACAATGCTACAATAATTATAATTGGTCTTTGGTAGGTTTACCTAAGTTTGTACTGCTACTACTGCTACACAATCGACGATATGGTAAGATCAAGCAATAATTTCAAAATAACAACAGAAATATCCGGAATAATATTTGAATTGAGGTATTACACTGCTGAATTCTACCAAAAATGAAAATCCCTGCGTGAAATTATTTACCCTTAATGTTTTACCTCATGAAATATTCTACTCACAAGTGTCACAAGCACCGAGTTATAATTTCATAGTTCTAACTTATTACCTCATTTAAAGTAGAAGACTATAATAGATTAAACCTGACACATTTTTTTTTTAGAATCATCCACACCTGAGCAGTATAACGTTGTAAATATTGTAATAAGTGTTACAACAAGTGTATTAGAAAAACATTTAAATCAAAATTACAACTTTTATACAACATGAAGCACTTTCCAGGAAATATTACCCCTATGTTAACAATTGATGAATCACAATTACTACTTTTACTCAGAAATATTATATTAAACGGAATGAATTATTTGTACAACGGTTAGTATTGGTTAGTGCTATTCAGAATCATACTATTCGTATATACGTACATGCAGAATGACACGAATATCACAAAAGAACAGCACATTGGTCAAATAACCTGTAAGGGCTAACATTTGCACAGAATTGCCTAAAGTGTAAAAGCGGAATCAATTGTTGGCAAATCTTTCTAAGAACCGTGAACATCTATCATCGATAGATTCATATTTTCTAAGTTCTGACCAATTCATACAATAAATTCCCGAAAATAAATAGAATTTATACATTTATGAACAAACATTAATGGAAAAGTAATCTTTTTTTTGCAGACTAGCGTGATCAAATGTAACACACATAACATCAAACAAATGATCGAGGAAAAACATTACACTGCTTCGCTAGCTCGCGTGCAAAGACCGCTTTTTGAAATATCGGTCTTAATTATTACCCTCGTCTTGACCAACTTTTATCAAATACATAGTTTATAGGAAATAAACTCCTGTAAAGAATACCAGTAGGGCCCTGAGCACGAGTTGAATTAAAATAAGTATGGAAGTAAAAGCTGCTCCGCCCATTCCTAGCAACGCAGACGACACGATAACTGATTCAATCATTCCAATTGTCGACATTAAAATTAAACCAGTTCTGGGTTTTTCTGCCTTCTCAAGAATTTGGTCATTTCGTCTGATTAATCCTTTGTTGTCCTGTACAGGCACCGGGCTGCCTGCCCTAGCATTCCGAGTTCGATTTCGAATTCCATTAAAATGTCCAGGTTTATGAGTATCTGGATATAATTGAGGTGCCGATACTATTTGAATTGCATTTTCACTAGCTAATGCAAACATATCTTGCGCCGTCTGTGGTTTCGTTGAGTGTTTGCTTCTGTCGAGTATGGCATTCGTTGTTGAACCTCCAAGATGCCTCCCTTGTCTCTCTCTGGCGAGACGCCGGCTGCCTCCATTCTCTATATAAAATCAAAATCTCTCAATACCAGATGGCGGTCAGGATTTTTCTAATTCTAAATTACCAAGAAATATTAGTTTTCCTGAAAATAAAAAATATTATAATTTTTGGATTGTCTTATATTCTGTCCCAAATAACAATGATCTTTGTAACAATTCGAAACGTCCTTAAAAAATATTGCATTTTCGTCTTATAAATAAACTACTCTACAACTAACAAGTAGTTTTAATTCTCAGTATTAAAAGAGCATTTTGCAATCATTTCTATTAATTGGGTTGTATTTATTTAAGAATATGTCTTTGATGTCTATCCGATTTCAGCAAATAGTACTAGTCAGAAGAAAATTAATTTTTTACGATTGTTCACAAATTTTGCTTAAACCTCCGAACGGGCGTGGGAGACGATATTAAAATTAAGATCATATTCATTACACATAATTATTATAGGAATACAACTTTGAAAGACATGTTAGTTCATTTGAATTATCAAATGTCATATGAACTGACGGTTGTAGAAACAAATTAAGAACTTTTCTGAAATTATAATGTGTAACTGCCGAAAAAAGAATACAATCTGTGGCAGGGTTGCGATTACAACTAAAAAGTTAGTACGTGAACCAAAAAAAACTCAGTCAGAAGGATGTAGTGGTATATTCAACAGAAATATTTAAAACTGTTATTTAATATGTATCCCTCGATGTGTTAGGTCTGCATGTGATAAATAGTAATTATGAAAAACCGTTTGAAATTCAGTCACGCAATAAAAATGTGACACAATTATACCTCTCCGGACGCAGTTTGAGCGAAATGATTGAGACAAACGTAGTAGTAGTGTAAATATGCAGCACTTCATGTCGCTAAGACTAACTTAGAATTTTGGTGTACGTACTGGTACTTATTTAGTAATCGTGAAACGCAAAATGGCATGATGCGTAACATTGATAACATCAATCCGACGGCATCATAATTGTCTGAATAATTTAATTTGGGGAATAATTTGAGCAATGCTTCACAACTCCACATAATTAAATAAATCTAATATTTAAGTTCTGGTCAATGTGAAAAATTAGGCACAACTCGACACTTAAATTTAAAAAATCTGAAATCTAGATTATGAAGGTATTTTGAACATATTTGGAATTTATTAACCTACCATTGTGGGTGTAAGTAGTATAGGACGTTTCCTAATTTTAAATACTACAGCATACAGCCAAATAATTTCTTGTGCAATTCCTTGACAAATTGATATACGTTATACTTAAACGTTTCACTGCCGTCGAGGATAATCAAACGTAGTTTTTGTTTGTAAAAAGTTTGGCTGTTGTCCTAAAATTATATAAAATTTAAGATTCTCTGTCAATTTTTTTGTTAAATCTTATTTCCAAATAAATTCACTTGTAATGTCGGCAGGTCGAAAAAAGATGTTTCGGCCCAATTGGTGTTTCTTTAATAACATACCTTCAATTCCTTCTTCCATTGATCCGAAAATCACAACGAACTGGAATAAAACAAAATTATTTTAAGTTTGTGATGTGTGAATATTGCAGACTCTTTACTGAGGAGGAATTATGGCTGTAAATGTTTTTATAATTATGGCTTGTTTGTTGCTAAAGTTCATAATTGTTGAGATGAATTGCAATTAATTGAGTTTGGCTGAACGGACGTGTACAGGTAATACCAAAGTTTAGGTTTAGTAGAACTGATTTCTAAACTTTACCTGGATTCCAAGCAACAAAATTTGGAAATACGTGTTGGTGTCACTTAACCTCATCTCGATCCTTCGCACCGTGATCTTGGTTTGTTGTATAGTTTACTGATCACATTAAAGTTCTTGATTGAGAATTCACATAATGCTGTGCGAATATGTCACAATTCGTAAACACAATTCCACAGAAAGGTTTCCGCATCACCTTTACTCAACCGGCTTAATTGGAATGAAGTGAAAACTGGAAACTACTAGACTTGGCTTGTGTTCTCCTGCTGTCTGTGTATGTTGTTCGTGTTAGAATATTAAGTGACCCAAATTACCATTTTTTTTCTTCGGGGTCTTAAATCTTATTAAATATAAATCTCAACTCTTTAAATCCAAATCTTGTTCTACTAACCGAATACAATTACGTATATTCCATTCAAGTCGAGCAGAGCGCTGTTGTCAGTCAAATGACATTTTATTCGTATATGTTGCGTGCGGCACCTTTTATTAATCTAAATCTTCTTGTTCTCACTAGAAATGTTTCCGTGTTCAAGGAATATTAAAGAACATATAAAAAATATAATGGCTTGGCTCATAAGTATCCAACTCCTCTTTACTACACATAATTCGTGTTAAGCGCAATTTTTGGGTCGAGAATTAAATATTGTAACGGATGTGTGTCCTCCGTTTCGCTTCTAAAAATCTGGTAGCCATCAGTCACGCCAAGCTACTAGATACGATCAAACTATTTGGTTCTTTCACACTTTTTAGGTGACTGGAACTTGACCTTTAGTGTAATACTACTGCGGTACAACTGACAAAGAGATAGCACATAAAATACGC
>JAQGCB010002430.1:0-11553 GCA_034698835.1 Protaphorura tricampata | reverse complement strand
GTGTGCTCTTCCGATCAAGTTCCAATAGACAATTTGATTGATTTCGACAATATGGGCGAAATCCCAATAAAGTGTGGAAACCCTATTGTCGGCGGTTCTACCGGAATCGGAACCGGAACCGTAGCAAATCCAGACTCTGAGGAGGAAGTTGAAAGTGATGATGCGGAAGGTAACGTTTGAACCCAGATTTTTCTTAAGACGCTATTGTTGTCATTCATAAACGGTACATTTACGCCATGCTTCACCGAATAAAATGTATTGGGAATTAATTCGTATCGTGAGTATTTTCGGGTGGCTGAGTACAGCAACAGAACATGTTTGTGGTTTTGTTCTCCTCGATCGTTTTCGTTTTGAAATGATCTTGGTGGTCTTCTAGGGATGAAATATTTCTTTAGCTGAGTTAGGCGGAAAAAGTTACAAAATACAAAGGGCTTCGGGTTTTAATATATCAGAGAAGTAAAGCACCAATGCACTTTGTTTGCTACTACATGAATTGTTGTGGTCAATTGTTTTGCGGTTAACGGTTGGGAAATGATGGGCAATCAATCAACTGTATCCCATTCCGTTAAGTCAAATTCAGTGTAAAATAAGAATAAAATGATTCGATCGGCTTCATGAAAGATTCTTCTTCAATTCAATAAGAATTTCCGGTCTCAGGGTTTAGTAGTAGTGTAGGAAAATACCATAGCAGCGAAAATGTCGTCTAGCACTATGATGCAATGAACTGACTCAAAAATTGTATTACAGCCAAATATAACGGAACAATTTGTAATGATGCCACCAAGAGACGAACCCAGGCCAAGACTTTCACTTTTTCGTCTTATTATATTACCAGAACTCTACCGAACATACAATTCGCAGGTTTTGTTCATCATAGATATGAAGATATCCGACTAGACCCATCTTGAAACAATTTACGATGCGATTCCTCGAATTACAAATCGAGAAACAATGCAAAGTGTTGCAATACTTTACTTTGGTCTTATTCTTATTGTCCCAGATTTATTTTGGCAGGTAAAGGCTGCAAATGCAAATTGAAATGATCGTCATTCTTAGGTAGCCTAGAAGGTGAGCAGATCACAAAACTTTATATGAGAATTTTTTTTTGGCCACGTCACGTCATGTTAAATTTTAATTTATGTATTTAAACTTGTACACGTCTTGTCTTTTTTCTTTTTCCTCTGCTCTGGCTTCTCATTGTGGAGAAAATAAACGTGACGGAGCAAAATGAGTCAGTCTGTAAGTCTGACGCCTGCACAATAATGTACGTAAAGTAAAGTAAAGTAAAGGTAGGCGCCATGGAATACAAAATGATAAATCTATTCAACAGGTTATTTTATTTATTCATTCTATGCTATATGTTATGTGTGTGTACTTAGCGCGGATGGAATAAAATGCAGGGCAAAGAAGAATTGTAAAGATGATTTCTGAACTACTTTAAAATTCACAGGAGTAGAAAAGTTTATCTTCACGCTTTATTAGTCCGACGTTCGATGTGCGGCTCCGAATATTAATTAACTGGGCCTAATGTTACCTTGTGAATGAATATTCGTTGTACAAAATATACATAACGTATAGTTTCTGGAAACACTAGGTATTAAAGTAAAATTTGCACACTTGACTGATCAACAATGTTGAAAACTAAGTTAGTAAGAGTTTGACGTGACTCCACATGTTTTGTTTGATTTTTTTGAGCTACTACTATTCAGTACGGTGCTAACAAGTTTGTGAATTGTGAGTTACAAAATTTTTGCTCAGTTGAAATCTTGTGCTGTGTTTGAAAAATAACTAAGAATTTAAGAAAGCATCGGATTTTCCATCCATCCGTGTTGGTTTTACGCTTCGTTATTGTCGTAGAACGCATATAAGCTATTTGCATTGAAAAAGTTCCTTCTCATATAAAACATCAACATCATCATCAGTTAAAGAATGCCAAATGGCAAATGGCTTATCTCAGCTCATTTTTATTGAACTGCTGCTGCTGTTTTCAGTTTTTTATTTGAAAGGACCCATTGTTGAGCCAAAGTTTCAGTTTCTGTATTTGTTTGTTTGTAAATGTTGAATGGAGAAAAAAAGAAGGTCTATGTATTATTGTTGGATTGATGTAGGACAATTAGCACCCCAGGACGCTCCCTTTTTGCACGAATTGAGTAATTGAATTGACTTCCGGGTTAACGAATCCTATGTTTGATTGTACGTATTGTTGAGTTCTGCTATCCGTACAGATTTAAAAGGGGGTTGCGGTCTAGTGATTATCGTGCCATTTCATGCAGATTTTTTATTATGCCATGCGACCATGATGGGATGCATTGATATTTTTGGGATATTTAAGGCAGGTGTTCTAAGCATTGTACAAATTTATGAAATTTCCAAAGATTTTTGTATTTTACTTTTCACACTCATTCAGTACTTCTTGAGGTTTAAGGGAAGTATGGGCAGTCTGGTATGAAATATTTTGGCAAGCAGCAGGTTGAATTGAAATCATATCATATGTAAATTTTTATGCGTCAGAGATTTAAAATTATTCACCTTTTCCCGTATTATGTTTCATTAAAATTAGGGTGGATGGCAAGTAGGCTGTTGAATTTGAATGCGGTGTTATATTACGAAACTGATTTAATGATTTGATGCTGTAGCAGTGTATTGCAATTAAAGTGTGTAGGATCTGACTCACTTTTTATGCGGAGGTTCGCTTAGTCGTTTCCTTCCGTTCTTTTTGTTTTTACTATCAGAATTTATTTCATATTCGTCAGATTGTAGAGTCATAGTTAGTTCCAGTTTTTACGTCGTTAGGTTCAGTATTAAACGCAAGGAACAGAAGTTTTGCTGCTTCCCATTTTGCTTCGGTGTGGTTTTGAGTGTTCAACGAAAAACCAACGAGCATTTGTAGAAAATTATTTGAATTTGAAGTGACTGATTGTGAGAGAAACCAACATAGGAATGTACTCCAATATTAATTAATATTAATCAGGAGTTTGTCGTGTTACATTTGCTGTAAAGATACGGACGAATTGCTAAAACCATGTTGCAGTCTCCTCAACTGATTCTCCAAATTTTGAGGAATCGTGAGTTTTATGAATTACTATTCTTCTATGATTTTATATTGTAAACTCCAAAGGGTGAACTAGATTTGAACCAGAATCAAATCTTGATTCTGTTCGAAATCATCGTAAAAGTGAAATACAATTTTACAAGTAATTACTACTTCGGTCTTCAACAATATTTTTCACTTCGTTTCGTAGTCTGGCGTCTGGGCCTAATAATCATAATTAGCATATCTTTGAATGTTAAACTGTATACCATTAATTTTGTTCTACTTTTTGTTATCGAGTCCAAGAATGTCACAAAACACTCTCGTACTCAAAATGCAAACTAAACGCATTCACGATTTAATTTTTCATCACTTATTTGTACGTCCATGTCCAAAGAAGTCCGCCCTGGTGCGAGCATTTAGTCTCTTAACGCTGGCCATCGAATAAGTTTGGTTTTGAAGAAGGCTGACACGCAATAATACTCGCAGTATTCGATATGTCCGCCATTTATAATTTTAGGAAATCTAATTAGCCCTCTAGCTTAAAATCTTACTGATTAATTAGACTAATTTGAACTTCTTTTTTTATTCTAAAGGTTCTTCCGCAGAAGAAGTAGAAGTTGCCATTGAGAATAGTGAAGAAACTTCAAATTCATCAGGCCGTCGCACCCCTGGGATGGAGAGTTCAGGAGAAGTCTACCACCACCCATTCATTCCACCAACATTCTCACGCCTTCCCCCAGACGGGGATGAATTTCCGAGCAGTTGGTCAGATGAGAAAAACGCTCATACTCACTCGAATGATAAATACATGTATGAACCCATTGCCAATCATCACAACCACGGTCACGTCCAAAACGGTTCTGCAAGTAAATTATACAGAAGTGAACTAAATTTACACAACATGACTGTATTTGGAAATCCTCCTCCACCTCCGGTTCCAATGTCCGAACCACCGTCCGATGACCTAGATGGATGTCCGCCCCCTCTACCGGCCTCAATCCCTCCGCCACTTCCGGCCTCTCGCTTACTATCCCGAAAGTCTAGTGTAGAAGAGAGGAAACGTTTATTTGAACCCCCAAATTCTCCTGGACTTCATGGTAAAAACCCAGGTGGACATGTATCCAGAGTACAGGAGCCAAGTAAAAGAAGCGTCAAGGACAAAATTGCCATGTTCTCAACCAGAAGTTCAAGCAAGGAAGATGTCCCTGACTCAGCAGTAGCGCCGCCACCTTCACATTTCCAAACTCCTATTATTCCAACTCCGGCCCCTAATAATAGAACAACTAGTCTGCCAAGAGTCCCAGATAATAGTACTAGCAATGGTCGTCTAAGCAAAAGCTCAGAAAACCTCCTCTCGAGTTTGGGTGGAATGAGTCTACCAACTTCACAAATTGAGTCCAAACCCCCGAATTCCTGGAAATCAACAGAGAACGCTCCAAGAAAGTCATCAATTCCAGATGAACCCATCCAGCTCAGAAATCCCACGCGATATGAGAATAGCGGAAACCAAAATAATAATACAACAGCCACTAATAATTTATCAGAGAGATCCCAAAGTATGATTGACGTTGGAGGCGGGGAAAACGGTTACCAAATGTCCTACAAGTACAATAACCCGTCAGCCGCAAGAAATAGCACAAGTATAATGGAACAAAGGAGAAAATGTATGTCCAAACTTCGTGGTCTAGTTATTCCAGACGCAGGGGTCAATGGATCCATGTCGGTCGTGGACTTGCCAACGATTATTAGTAAAGATGCTCCACCGTTAATTTCTGGGTCAGAGAATGGAATGAATTCTAAAATTTCAAGAATGCCACTAGCTCCAACCCGTCAGCTTGTTTCTAGGACTGAATCACTGGATGGAATGTCCTCTTCAGATGATACAATGACAACCACTACTATTTGTGCCAAAAGACCCGGTGTTCCTCCACCCGGCCCCCCTTCAGTAGTTTCTAATGTCGACTCGGACTTTTCTGAATGGAAACTCCCGAGTGCCCTACCCAAATACTCCCCTGCATTCAAACGGCGGAGTCTGACGCCTTATCAAACAGCAATTACTTCTCCAACAATGAAACCACGTGTCTCTGCCAATTTCAAAATGTCAACTACACCAGAACCAAAAAGCCTTGAGAGTTTGACATCACCACGCTCTGACTCTAGTTTTGAATACATGGCCCCGTCCCATAATAATGAGGCCCGAATCGTCGCAGTCACGACGGTGTCATCACTACAACCACCAACAAAAAGAAATAGTACAGACAGTGGAGTCCCAACAATGACAATGACTGAAATTCAGATTCAGCGGAAAAACTCAAATAATAACACTCAAATTACAAATGAACCTGCCGTCACGAAAGACAAAGGGAAATTAGAAGACAGTGACAATGACTCTGCTGTGAGCTCAAGCCGTTCAAGTATTTCCCATGAATTGTCTCCACCCAATTCCCCAACCCCAGAAGAATCCTCATCAACCCCTGATCCAGATTTAGGGTGTTTGCAACAACAACAACAGCAACAACAACGCAAAAATAGCGAGAGTTCACAAAATATGGATTCGATGATGACAAGTGCAGAACAAGACTCGGCTAATAATTCGGACGAAGGATGGCGAATTCTAAAACCACAGAGTGTGGAAGCCATCAATAGAAAAAATGTTCTGACTTCTTCAAAATTTAGCAGTGGAGTCGGAGAGAGAAGTGACGATGGAAGCACTAGCTCAGGGAAAAATCGACGCTCAGATGATGAAGAGGCAAGCTATGCGGATGCAGAGACTGAGGACACAGAATCATCTTGCTCGGAATTGGAAGTTAGTAAATCCAGGAGACGACCCGTCCACCACTCCCACGGTCATGGTCATAGCCATGGACATGGTCACGGTCACGGTGTGAGAAGAAACTCCGAAGTCAGGAATGACACTGAAGAGGAAGAAGAGATTGAACGCCAGGTATCTCCACCACATTCAAAACAATCGTCTGTGGATTTCGGAGACATGATGAATTTACCAGGATTGACCGAAACCCCACTCCAAGCCATTTTTGACATGGAAGCTAAAATGGCTTACATCAATGAAATTTGTGACTCACTCCCATCCCCTTGTGAGAATTCAGGGCGATACTTTAGCCGAAGAGACTCGGAACAGACAGTGATCGAACGTCCGATTGAAAGAAAATTATCAGCTGCGTCAACTGACCAAGTCGATTCCGCCGCAGATAGACGGGCAAGGAATCGTAGTAGTTCTGGGAACGAATCTGATTTTTCGAGCAGCATTTCTGTGGCCAGTCAAGGTCAAAGTCAGCAACAACCTGAGAATGCGAATCGGTGGTCCCACTCTACGTCCATCTCCTCTGGGTCTAATCTTGAGAAAAAATATTCAAAAAGTCTTACATCTGTCAACCTTCTATCCAACAAACAAACAGAGGCTACAAATCGAGCAGCTCCACTTACAGTCCCTCCAGTCCCAGCACCAAAGATTGTTTCACATGCGACTGGGTTGGTTGAAAAGAAAATTGAACGAATCATTGAGAAAACAACTACTCCAGAGGGAGGTGTAAAGAAAACCATGACTGGGACATCGATTCCAAGGGGTCGCAATGATTTCAAGTCGTTATCTCAGAAATGGCAGCAAATTTCTAGCACAGAGCCAGGAAAGCCAGCCGCAGCGTCAACTCCGGTTAAATCGTCTCCAGTTTTCGAACCAGCTCCACCAATACAAGTGAGACGTAGTTTGGGATCGGGTGCTTCGAGTGCAGCTGCCGCCGCTGCGGAGGCTGATCTCGCATGGTCAACCAGACGACGTGCTGAGAATGCTAAAGCTGCCGGTAACGGCGCCACGAACGACCCACCGATTTTATCCGCCATGAATGCGACGAAGCGTTCAGTCAGCGTGAATGATATTCGAAGAGCTTTTGAGAAAGCCGAAATCGCTGTCAATAGTTATGGTCGAGAAGACAATGGAGAAATGAAGAGCAGCAAAGACTCGTCCGCCATTCTTTCACCGCCTTCAGCTCATTTCCGAGTCTCATCGTTTGATAGCACAACTAGTGAAGATAGTAGTGCGACTACCCCGGCCGGGATCTATGGTTCCGTCAATAGTCTTGTGTCCTCTGTCCCACGTGACCCTTATGGAAGCATCACCTCATTGGCATCCTCAACAAGCCTAATTTCAGCTCAGGTATGTATCTTTTAAATGACTAGCGAAAAGCCAGTTCATCGAGACTTGTAGAGAATTGTATGGCATTCAACTTTAGGTACAGGATTCTCGAACTAGATTAGGTAAAAAAATGTCCACAAATGTTCAACTCTACTTCGACATAAGTTGCAACTAATTATCGCATGGGTTACACAAATATTTAACGGTCATGACTTTTGAGTGGCTTTTTGTGCTTGTAAATCAGGGAGGGGCTAGAGTGCTAGCGGCGCTAATTGCTTAATGAGTGCAACTTATCAAAGCGGTACCTGAAGTGATTAGCCGACAAGTTAACCTCAGAATGACATTAAATGTTATTTAACATGGAATATTTACGTGATAACGATTGAGTTAATTCAATGGTGTTAAAATTATTCTAACTATTGCAAATCACTTTAACTTTAGATTGCAGTGCAGTACATTGAAAAACCGCTAATCGCGCCATGATTGAAACGAAAACGAGTCAATCCTTAAATTAATTGATGGATTTCAATTTGAATAGCTCTTTTTTTTAATTTAAAAAATTCTAAACACAATTTTACAAGGAGTCATGTGGTGACTGTTTGTAAATGTTAATGTTATAATATACATTCATTGCATGGATGAATGGATGGATGTTTGAGAATGGAATTTTGAAATTATTATGGTTTGCTAATGAATTGCAAGCATTATTGTAATTGTAAATGCAAAGTAAAGGATGGTTAGCTTGGCTGGGAGAAAAAAAAATATTGTTTGTGTTCAGTGCGTGCGTGTCCAAGACTCATCCATCACTTAGCACAAGGAATTAACACATGAACAGAACAGAGTAGTCAAGTCAAGTCATCTCATTCTCATACTGTGAAATAAAATAATCTTAAGAGGAGATAATGTTAATAAAAAATAAATGTCAAGGGTGGTTAACTCGTTACGTTAACTGTCCTTCTAGTAGTATAACGTAACCTGTGGCTCCTAGGCTCCTCTCTCTCAAAAAAAAGTTTAATGTTGCTTTCAACTGACCAGTAATTACACACTTTTAACATTTTGCATCACCTGCAATTACAATGCATACAAGTTGCCCGGTTTATTCTTCTCCGCTATGCCGAAGTTCCCATGTCAGTATAGACGGACTATAATTTTATTTTATTGTCATTTTGTGATTGATCAATTGTTTATATCTTTATTTCGTTGAGATATTTTATTACCTTCAGCAGGTGGGTTGTGTTGTGTTATTCAACCCTTTATTATGACTTGGCTTGGAATTTTGTTACGGGTAGGGTCCCCGGAAATGGCAGGGTTTTCTGTATATCAGCATTTATAATCTCCGATAGACAATGTTATCTAATTAAATCAGATCCTCATTAATTTTATAACATATCTGGTGTGATTCGGATATTTTGAAAATAATAAAATGCGGATTGTATAGGGTAAACGTTTGGACCCCCTCTTAACGGTCATCAAGAATACGCCATTTTAAAGTGCACTGGCGACGGCTGGACATTCTCGTTATTTCTTCAATTATTTCATTTGATTCGTTTTGCATTATTCATTAATGACGGATCGCGTGCAATTTAACGTTCAATCTCAGCGCAGTCTTCAATTCCTTCTTAACATGTACTTACGACTCACTACTACTACCTATTATTCAATCACTGAAGTTCGATAGGTAGTAACAATATTTGACACTCAAATAATTCTTTAAGAGTTCAAATCAAAATGTAATTGCAAATTCTCATCACAATGCACGTCTTTACACCTGCTTGCGTGTATCTGTGAGTTTGCTTATTATTCATTCGTGATGGCATTGCACTTTAACAGATGATCTTTCTACTTATGCACTTTTTTTCCCTGTAAAATTAATTAGGGATTTGCTAATGTGCAAATCTCAGTTGACAAGGCGTACACATCCATTCCGGCAAATGTAATCATGAGAATTTTATGAGCATTTCTGTCGTAGATTTGTTTTTATAATTTAGCACAAAATTATTGAAGCATAGTGAAGTGGCAAGGACAACTCCTGGCATATGCTACACGTTAAACCGAATAAACTTGATGCTTGACTTTCTACGGTAGATAATTCATTCAGCATTTCTTTATTTTAAAATAATTCATGGCATTTGTGTCCGAATGAAATTATTTAGCGACACATTGTCAAAACAATCAAATAGATCTTGATTAATAAATCACGGTGATTCTGGAGAATCTGCATTTCAGGGTAAAAAGTGCGTAAATTTGCAAACAAAGGACCACATGGAGTGGTTTAAGTATTTACGTTTAAATGCACTTTGCATATTAAGCACGACACAGTGCATTCTTGCATTTTCTGATTCATCAAATATTAATTTCATTCATTCACTCACTCAATTTATATTCCCATTGTTTTAAAGATTCCTTCAAACCAGCGTAATTTAGAATACTGCCTGTATTCTAAATAACATTGGCGTATTCGATTGTATTTTCAAAACTCCTCTCATTTGATAGACTGGAAATTTTGACAGCCAAATTAAGGGAATTTACCCTTAATTACGGTAGCACAAAATTAATGGAAAACCGACTTACTTCCTTCCATCAAAAATTGAGTCCCACCCGCATCGTAGCATAGCGTGTGTAAAATTTGAATACTTTACCTCCCTGAAAGTATAAGTTCATACTTCATTAAAAACTTTCATGATTAAATTAATATGACATTAATTAAAAGTTTTAACAAAAGGGACGAAGGACAGCGACGGCACAACACTAAGTTTATTTTTTTTCTACAAAAATTATAATTAACGTGAACGTGACTCTCATTTGATTTGATTTTGCTAAACCGTTAATTCTGTATCCATCACGAGGTGGTTTTAATTACTACATACATATACGAAATAACTATTTCAGGCTTGCATTTTCTAATGTAACCATTACTCGACATATCTTATTTCGGCCTTCAAAAGTCAAGCTTTAATTTCAACCATGAGTTATAAATTGCTGGGATCGATTTCTTCCCACTAACAACCAATTTTGCGCGTCACCCTTTCTTTGTACACACACACACCATTAAAGAATAGAAATAATGAGCGCAGAATTTTTGGATGAATCTGGGCATGGGAATAACAAGATTGGTAATTTTAACTTATTGAGCATTAATTGTACCATTAAAATGTATCTCTAGGGCAGACAAGGTGTGTTTTTTAAGGTTAATTCGTTGTGTTCAAAGATTCCCAAAAATAACCCCCTAGACCCGCCAATTATTCTTCTCAGTTAGTTCTAATTCTAAATTGGTCGGACGGGACGGATGTATGATTCTCCCATTATAGAAACACAAAACAATTCCTTGCTCTTCTTTTTTTAAACGTTCTTTTATTTATGCAGAGTAACGTTTTCCATTCATACATAAAAGGGTTGATAACACCCTTAGCATACCTTTCATTTATCTTCATCCTTATTCTATTTAAATAACCTTGTCCTGTCGTTCTGTTTTCCTCTGCAGTTGTGTTGTGATCTTATTACATCTGCAATTGGAAAGCAGGGATTGGGTTCGGTTAGGTTTGCTTAATTGCAAATTCACGTAGTACATATAGTACATATCCGTACCATGCCAATGTTGAAAATGGGTAATCAGATTACTTTGGTGCGATATGGTCTTTGTTTCTCATAATATGGCCACACACAAAGTGTATTTTTAAACACGGATGAATGAAAAGTAACCTTGCAATCACTGTGAAACGCATGGAAAGCCAAACTATGTCAAGAATTAATTTTACTGCTATATTCTGGTTTCGGAACTAACTGGAATGCGCTGGATCTTGCAATTACTATATGTTTCTGGAATAAGCCACTCACGAATCATGATGTTTTTATGTAACCTTCATGTACAATTAATTTTCTGAGGATTTTTTTGAAGACTCTCGTAAGAGCATGGCATAACAAAAGTATGTGTTAGAAAGAAATAATAGCGTAAACTCATATAGTCTCTAATAACGTTAACTAAAAGTTCCTTTGTTTGTCTTTTTTTTGCACAGGAACTACAACAATTAATAGATGACGCAAATCAATCACTCGAAGAGGCTGGGACGCCATCCCATGAAGTTTCAGTGGTCATTCTTCATCGTGAATTTGCCGGCGGAAGTCTTGGGATTACATTGGCTGGTGGAGCAGACTATGAAACAAAGGAAATAACTGTGAGTCCATTCGTCCAATCCAATTGATTGTCTGACTGACTTTATAGCAAAATGAATGTCAAAGATTGAATGAATTTAAATTGATGTCATTCCGCAATGTTAATTTAATATTGATTGTATTCTGTAATAGTATAATATGTAATTTTTTTTTAAATTTGTAGGTGCACAAAGTTTTAACGGGAAGTATTGCGGATCGT
>JAQGCB010002429.1:0-11553 GCA_034698835.1 Protaphorura tricampata | reverse complement strand
CTGTCAAAATTTTGCGCTTAAACTTTACGCGCGGAAAAACTGCCATCGGGCTAGTTACTTTTGCATCACGGTGTAATACATTAATTTTTGCACATCATTAAAATACAATCAAATGCTAGTTAAACTATTGTTCAGGGTGACCCTTGAATTTATATAGGAGCGACACCAGTTAGCAGCAGAGTTGATATTTGCATACATGTCATTTAAATTTAATATGTAAAAAGATTCATAGAGTGAGCAAGCCTAATTAAGTAAAAGCCTAGTTATTATTAATTGAAATAGAACATGTTGATTAGTACTCATTAGCTCCTGGCTGTGAATTGAGAGAATAGAACATAATCGGTAATAAATAATCTGTACTTCACAGATTTCTGGCTGCTATGCTGTGACTGTCTAGACTCTCTAGCTGTGATATTTCTATTCAGTAGTGTTAGTATTAAGGTTTTTACCCCACTGAAAAACATACTACCGGTGTGGCGTCAATAAATCATCAATAATGTTCAATACATACCTTGACACCCAATTTAATTTTTTTTGAAAACAAAAATAAAATAAATTTTATTTAGCCACCACCGTTCGGCGTCCTCCAATCGAAGAATGCCCAAAGTACACGGGATGGATAATACATATAATAGTTTGTTCAAATATTATAATTCAATTTCGATAGTGATACTAGTATAATCACTTGTTAGAAAAGACAATGATTTCTTGTATTTCTTTCATTATTATATGTTGTTAACAATTGTTACTATATAAGTGGTTGGATGTATATAAATGCCCAGGGAGAGGGAATCTACGGGAGTGGCGGATTAACCCAGACGTGTATTTTCTACAATTCAAACCTATCTCAGATAGTACTCATCCGATCTTAAAAATCCCTTCGGTTTTGGATTCCTCTCAAAATTCTAAGATAAGTAGCAATCCAAAAGTTTTAATTTCTGAACCTTCATAACATACTTTTTCAATTGGAACATGTACATGTTAGCATTAGAATTTTGAGGGCGTGGCGATAACTTCAAAACTATATGACGTATCTTGATTTGGGTTGCAGATTTGAAATCTGCATAAAATTTCAGTTCAGAATCAATTCATCTAAAATCATTAATAAAGAATTTAGTGTCTGATATTTTAAGTGGAAGGCGAGTGGATTATATGGTGTGTGTGTGCTACATAGAGACCACCGCGTAACGACAGACAGACACTGATTTTTTTTGATTTCAACAATACAACATTTGTTTTCTCAACTCAACACTCAGCTCTCTATTCACAAAAAGTACGTAGGCTTTAATTTTAATCTATTTAATTCAATTTAATTATTCATTAAATCAATGATAATCATAATATAATCAGTACAGGGTTATTAAACGTGAAATTGAAATACAAGCATTCCTATAAATTATTTTGTTCAAAATCAAAACTGAATTGTCAAAATTGTTCGTAAAATATATTTGAAATTAGATACCATTATTTATCAAAATCCCTGAAATAAAATCCCAACATACTCATTTTGTGTAAATAAAATTCATTTAATAAATTGAATTGAAAATATAATTTTACTTATTTAAATGAAATTTTTGGCTTCTAAATCGACTACTGAAACTCGTAAATTGTGAAATTGACTGGAAGACAGAGATGAACTTGTCCTCCTCTTGATCTTAGAATTTAAAATGTTTTAATATTTATTTTTTGTATTTAATTATAGAGTGTCACTCGACTCGAGCTCAGATTTGGCGTTTGGAATTATTCTATTAATGTATTATTGATGACATGGAGATTGAGCAGGATGAAATGAACGACTTTTACCTTGACCTTCTCAAGTGTGAAAAGGACTGTGAGATTTGTCAAAAATACATGAGAACATTTAGGAAACACATAAGAATCTCCCATGCACTACCTCGCGCCAATCAAGACACAGTACTCATTGACCCTCTTCAGATTGACCCCGACCATGACCATGTTCCCAGTCCAAAAACTTATAATGTGTAGTGTGTGCGGTCAAAGTTTCAAACAAATGAGTCATTTGAAGACACACATGAGAACTCACACTGGAGAAAGACCATTCATGTGTGAGGAATGTGGGAAAAGTTTCACTTCCAGGAGAGTGATTTGAATGTGCACCACAAAATACACACTAGGGAAAAACCGTTCAAATGTAGTGAGTTTGAAATGAGTTTTTCTCTCAACACTATGTTGACTAAACACATGAGAGTACACACGGGAGAGAGACCGTACGACTGCAGCGTGTGTGGGAAGAGTTGCAAAGCCATAGGTGAATTGATTAGCCACAAATTGACTCACACTGGAGAAAGACCTTACAAATGTAATGTGTGTGGGAAAGATTTTACAAGATCCACTATTTTTTATCTGTACACACGAGAATGCACACTGGAGAGAAACCGCACGAGTGTGACGTGTGTCAGAAGAGATTCATCACCTCAAGTCATTTGACTAAACACAAGAGAACTCACACTGGAGAGAAACTGTACCAGTGTGACGAGTGTGGGAAGAGTTTCTCAGGGTAAAGTATTTTGTCAGCACACAAGAGAACTCACACTGGAGAGAGACGTCACCAGTGTGACACATGTGGGAAGAGTTTCAGAGATTCGAGTGATCTGAGCAAACACAAGAGAACACACACCGATGAGAAACCGTTCAAGTGTGACGTGTGTGAGAAGAGTTTTAGAACAAATCGTGATTTGACTGAACACAAGAGAATCCACACTGGGGAGAAACCTCACAAGTGTGATCAGTGTGAGAATAATTTCACATTCCAAAGCGATTTGATCCGACACATAAGGATTCACACTGGAGAGAGACCACACCAAGGGTTTTGTAAGCTCGAGTGATTTATCTAAACATAAAAGGATTCACACTAAAGAAAAACCTTAGCAGTGTGATGAGTGTGGGAAGGGTTTCTCAAGGTCAACTGATTTGACTAAACACAAGACAATTCACACTAGAGTAACCCGAACGAGTGTACCGAGTTTTGGAAGGGTTTTCGCTGGGTCAAGTGCTTTGATCATTCACATTACAGTTCACACCGGAGACAGGCCTCACATATCACAACTTATAAAATGTGTGCCATATGGTTTTTTCGCAAATGCAAGGTTTCCATTAATAGGTATTTGTGAACTTAAAATAAATAAATATCACTCATTTCATATCTCAACTGAAGAATTCGATTTTTGTGTAATTGTGTTTTATTACAAATGGACCCACCAGATTCAGCCCAATTAAAATTCAATTGAAAACCGTTAAGAATAAGTTTTTAAGTTTAAGATTTAATATGAGAGTTTATGATCATGGGACAATTAAGGGGTAACAGCTTTGGACTCCAAGTGAACATATTTAGATGAAATAAATTCAATTTTGTGTCATTGGATAGAATAAAGTCAACGAAATTACAAAAGAATAGACAGGTCTATCACATGAAGTTTTCTCTCATTGTGGGATCGAACCTGCGCTCTCTTTCGAAGCTATGTGAAACATATCATAGTCTAGGCCATATGTAGTATAGAATTTAATTCAAAGGTCGGCGGAATTTGCTTCACCTTTGCCAGGGCGAGTAATACTACCATGCTTTATTAGTGGAATTTACCCTCAGCCGACCCCCTGCCCCTAAGGGTGGGAGGATTTTCCTGTTCCGTAGTGGGTGTATTGGAACTTTGAACCCACCGTGCTACTATTGTCAATTTTGTCAAAAATTTGGTCATATCTCCGCCATGTTAAAAATTCTCGCTTCGCGCTTTTCATTTTGTGGAGCTCACAGTGTCCAATTTTTTGACAGTATCAAAATTCTTATCATCCTTCATCAGGCGAAAGACGATCAGCTACAATTTGATGAAAACCGCATGGGAATTAGTCAATCGGTTCAAAAGTTACTTATTAGGATCAAATAGGGAGCGATGAGTCTGGCTTCATCCCAGTCGCAATAGTCGCAAAAACTTACATATGTTTTTTTTTCCTTGGCGAGCGTAATATTTGGTGGACAGAGGGTGGGAAATGAGTTTTCTTTCAAACATTTACATTTTCATTTCAATCAATAAATTCAAAAACAATACAAAATACGGAGCAGTATTTTGAAATTTTGGAAATTAAATTCCTTGAGTTCATGTTTTCACGCAATATTTTTCGTCTCTTATTAATTAATTAGTTGACACGGTCTGGACTCGGAACTCTGTGAAAGTACGTACGTTTGCAATACAATTATAGGTACGGAACAACGGAACGGAATGTGACACGAATACTTTAAATATTATAATATGTAGGATTCATATTAAATTAAATGGAAAATGATTGTTGAATTTTAAATACATAGTATTTATTAATACCATAACACTTAAATGGGTCGGAGTATGGTTGTTGGTCTAATTTTTTTTCTTCAAAAATCGACATTGTCCCACAACATTGAATTGCATGGAGATCTCATTCAACGCACGGTGCGCACGAAAATTTTCTTCGTCTCCAGCCCATGGCTTATGGCCTAACCTAACCTAACTTAACCTAAACGTAGAAATTTATTCATTATCTGTTCAGTTAGGTTTGGTTAAGTTAGGCCATAAGCTATGTGCTCTGGGAGTAGAAAGTAGAAAAAAATTTTTTGCTTTTTTTGGCCACAATATTTACTTGGAAAAATTTTGAACACACGAGTGCATGGGATTTCCATGCAGTTCAATGTTGTGGGACAATGTATAAATATGTATAAATATATAAGGTAGGTAAAGCAAAAAAAAATAGAATTTGATTTAGTTCTGATACCAATTGAAGAACTTATGAACGTATAGACATAAACATAGCACAGATACAGAAAATAGAATGCATACATGCGTCACCATTTTACCACTTAACGAGCATTAAAATTATCTGAGTTAGTGTTTTGTACTTGAATGAGTTGTAAATATTTTTGCAGAATTGTAGAAGAGCAGAGTGAGCGGGTGCGGGTGGCGTGTGAGTCCAGCTGATGATGTCGTCTGAGGATTTTAACACTGAAACATATGAAATTAGGTCAAAAGAGAATAAATTAATGAAGCAATTTTCACCAGACATTCATCCGACTCAAACGACATGTATTGTTGATGAGATTGAAATTAAACATGAGGAAGTTGACGATTTGCCCAACCACAACTTCACTTCAACAACCTCAAATGATGAGGATGACTTTGAACTTAGAAAAGTGTACGGTATTGACAATTTTGACTCTAATTCCGTCAATGTTCAGGGGAAAGACCTGAATAACTTTTACATTGACTTTCTCCGGTGTGAAAGAGACTGTGAGACATGTCTAAAGTACTTGAGAATATTAAGTGAACACGTGAGAGCCAACCATGGTTCCCCTCAGCCCATCCAAGGCCCCTTACTCATTGACCCATTTCACATCAACCCTGTCCCTGACCTTGACCTCCCACTCTATCATTTGTCTTCATCCGTTCAAATCAAAAATGAAGTTGACGAGGACATTCAGAAAGAGAGTGAGAGTTGTGTGAACAAGAAGAGGAAGAGACAGAGTGTTTATGACAAGACTCACACGGGAGAAAAGTCAAGAAAATTGAACAGAGTCAGAGCAAGAGTAGATGTGGGATCTCACACCGCAGGGAAACAACATAAGTCTGATTTATGTGAGAATGGTTACTCGAGAAGGAATGATTTGAATTTGAAGAATCATCAAAAAATTAAAAATGGTGATAAATCTTACAAGTGTAATGTGTGTGAGAAGAGTTTATCAACCAAAAGTAATTTGAACAAACACATGAAAAAGCACGGACATAAACCGTTCAAGTGTGAAGAGTGTGACAAAAGTTTCTCTATCAATTATGATTTGACTACACACAAGAGAATTCACACTGGAGAGAAACCTTACGTGTGTGGGGTGTGTGGGAAGAGTTTCTTACGATCCTCTGATTTGAACGTACACAAAATAATACACACTGGGAAGAAAATTCACAAATGTAACTTGTGTAAAAAGAGTTTCACACTCAGGAAACAGTTGACTAGACACAAGAGATGCCACGCTGCGCTGCTGGAACCCTCAACCCTGTAAAAATGTGTACGTGTGAAATAAAAACCTAGGCTGCGTAATAAATGATTCGTACTTCAGCCGCTCTTCTATTTTAATTTAATAAATTCATTTTGTAAATAGTAAAAGTAAAT
The DNA here is from genome assembly GCA_034698835.1 of Protaphorura tricampata. Taxonomy (NCBI): domain Eukaryota; kingdom Metazoa; phylum Arthropoda; class Collembola; order Poduromorpha; family Onychiuridae; genus Protaphorura; species Protaphorura tricampata. The sequence continues at coordinate 5,406 of JAQGCB010002429.1, read as the reverse complement.
AGATAAAATTCAAACATTTATTATCACTTGATTTGAACGGTAAACACACACTAATTTTTTTTTTAAATATTACGTTAATTTCAGTTTACAAAATTATACGTTCTAATTATTACAGAGTTGGATAAATCGGTCCTTCAAAATTATTTTGAATAAAAGAACTCACAATGGAAATTAAATATTAACCACCATGTATATTTATTATACGCATTCGTTCTATGCGGAATTCGTTCGTTCGTGACTGTAAATTAGTGGTTTTGGTTTATGGAGTTCTTAATCTCACAATCCATCCAATTCAACCCTTTGAACTGTTGTGTGATGCGATATAAAAACATATGAGCCCATTTTATTATGATCCGATTAGTTGCAATAAATCTGTATCTGAATACTGCATATCTGCATTCTCTGCACACTATGACATGTGTACAATACATAATTGGGAGAAACACGAACGAATTGGTCAAAACCACAGGAATAAAATAATAAAATACCAGGGTTATATTTCCAATAATACCCGTAATACTTAATATGATACTCCAAAACTATAAAATGATCGATATGTTTGTGGAGAAAAGGTTAGGGAAATTAATCTGCTTCTGCAGTCATTCTCATTCCACAGGTAAGTTTTAAGAAAATATCCCAAATCCGAACACTGCATGTTCTCTTTCACTCGTTCATTACAAGTTTGGGCGTGAGGAACTGGATGTGCTAATTTGTTCTTGCTTTTTCTTTCTTCGGGCTCATTAAAAAGTAAGGAAATCTAATTAGACACTGCATGTAATTAGCTAGTCATTACAATATTAATAAGCAGATTATTATGCAAGGAATGTGTGATACTACAGTATATTTTTGTATTTCTCAACAGAAATGGCGGCTGAGGATAAAAACTTAATAAATGTGAAGAGGACCAAGAAAAAAATGACGAATGCGCAACGAATGATATAGAAGAAAATGGTGATGACCTTGAGCTGACCCTTGACCCAGTGACTGTTTTTAAAGAAGAAAAAATTCCGCCAGGTCCATTTACATCCTTAATGAAGAAAGCTGACTTCACGTCATCTTACGGGAAAGGTGAAGAAGCTCTCAAAATCTATAAGTCGCTAATTTCTATGAAAACCGCTGAGGAAGGTGAAGACGGTCGAACAGTTTTAACAATGAAACGGAAAATTTGGTAAGCATATTGAAGGGGTCCTTGGCTTCACCGGGCAATGCTCGGAAGTTGACTTTTCACTTCCGGTTGCACCGTGGAGCGGAAATTAACACACCGAGTGTTATTGTATAATTTTTTGACAGTGAACGTACGTGAAAGTCCTAACTATAAATCCGCTATTTTTTATCAGATATGTCCAATTAAATCCTACGACATATGTTGCAAAATCCTTTCAATTTGCGAAGCGCCTGGTAACCGCTTTGCTAAGAATTCTCAGGTGTACTTTTCGTTCTAGGCCCTTCGATCAGTAAGTACTATTATATGTAACTAAAGTAGTTTTGATAGCATATTTGCACAATAATCGTACTAGAAATATCGATCCCATATACTTCACGTTGTAGGAGCTAAATATTGGAACGTTATGTATATATGCTGGACAATCGGTAATGCATGGATAGCTGGATTCGAGTTTTACAACTAGAAGTACCTTAGACTAGCTACAATTTATATTCAATGCTCATACATAATATACTATACGCATATATATATATATACGCATTTAATGGAGTAGTTTAAATTACTACATTAATTACTACAAATTACTACTACTAAATGGTCAGTTACAACATCTTGAAGTACTGTATATGCATAACTTAAGTATATGTATAACGCTAATTTCTACAATTTATATCATTCAATTCCGTCCAATTGAATCACAGTCAATATCTTGATTAAAACCGCAATCACTACACCAAACCCCTGCCTTGTTGTAGTATCCCCTGTAGCAGGTATAAAAACAACCGTTGCGTCCTCTATGTGGTTTTGCATATTCCTCGCCTTTACAATGGCATTTCGGACCATCATGTGCGAATCCGTGAATAATCAAATGATTGCACTTAATCCGGCAGTCGACAGATTTGTCATCCCACTTGCTTCTAACATTTTCATATTTTTCGGCTTCGGTCTGAGTTAATATTTTCAATTTCAGTGACAATTTGATCAAGTCCACATTTGCTGTGGCTCGGTCTGGACCTTTGTACAAACGTGTGAGAGAAGTTCGACAATCTTTCTGGACTTCTAATTTATTCACCTCGAATAGATTAATGCAAGCGTTCCCGACAATTAATTCATTTCCATTTGATCGGTTTCGAATAACACAATTCTCAAGCATCTTGTGTCCACAGATTATTTTCAGTCATCTGTTGGTATACAGGGCGCTGAAAAGTAATTACTTTACAATTACATTTTATTCCGTCGTGTTTACCTCAGGACAGTAAGTAATTGTCATTAGCCACCGTGTAAACATACATACTTGGCATACGCGTGACTCATATTCTTTTGTATTGTGGAAGCGCAAAATTAGGATTATGTGTATACAATTTCTGTATCTGAGCATTGCAGTAGGTATTGGTTATTATTTGTGTGAATGTGAGTTGAGTTTAAAAATGATCGGAGTTAGTAATCATTTATTGAATGGATGTGTGTGGGCGTAAATGCATTTTCATGTACAATGCATGTGCATTCATGCACGCTGTGTAAAGGGACAATGCATTTGTATGGATGCGGGTAGGACCAAAAATTTATGAGTTTTGAGTTTTGGGATGAGTGATTGTGTAGCGTGGGAGAGATGCGAAGAGCGTTTGTGACAAAAAATGAGCCAATGAATACATATTGTGTACAATGTTATGATTTTATGGTTACGAGTGCACTTTACTGTATTTTACAGCCGGTGATTGAATTCTCACTCGGGACCCTTTTCGGGTTGCATTTTGGATGGTGTTTGTTGGTGTGTGCATGTAACAATGTATGCAATATTTAGTTAGGAAATAGAAAATAAGGAGTTAGTTAATTAGCGTTTGACTGGAGGATGGAAAACTTCTTGAGTTGAAAATTGATTAAATGTTTGTATGACGATCGGCCGAATGAATAAACAATTGGTTTCAAAAATTATCTAAACACGCCAAATTGTCTCGAATTATTTATACGGGTTTGCCCGTTAACAGTATAAACAAATCTGCCTGCGGAGTCATAAAGAAGACTGCTGATTCAGATTTTCCTTATCTGATCAACACTCCACTCCGAAGACTTTTCTGGCTAAATATTAAGGTACACAATTTTTACACATATACATACATAGATACTTGCATATAATATTACAAGTACATGAATAAACTAACTTCAGTTCATAACCTAACCTAACCTCCTAACCTAACCTCATTACCGCCAGGACATTCTCCACCCGGGATAATCGCTAAACCCGTAAATAGCGACCACAGAGAGTTAGAGTCTTGCTCAGGAAGTTGACTTTTTGTTCATAAATTTATTTTGACATGCATTTGTTATGTACACATTTTTACAAGCCCAGCCTGGCCTATACTGAGAAATAGGCTCGGACTGCCCAACTGTTAATTCCAACACAATAGATTCACCTCGTCCATCCTTTCCTTCCCAAGGGATTATTTTGGAATACGGAGAATCACGTAGCGCTAATAAATCCAGGCAAACAAGTAAATTCTCACAATTTCCTTTTTGTCATGTTGATTTGTAGAATATACTGATGGACCACGACTCTGACTCAATTTTTTGTTGAACGATAATATTTAGTGCATCAATAAACAAGTGGAGTAAAATTTTTATCAATACATATATTTTCCGTAGATACTATAAAAAAACTTTACTTTTAATTCTGAAACCGATTCTTGTTTTCACTCACTCTTCTGTAAAATCCAAATGATACAATATGATACGTAATTCAGGTAAATATATTACACTGTCTGTTTACACAACGTTGACCGGAATAACCAAACAGATCTCATGGACGTAACCTTGGAACACTTTCAATCGGAATTCTTGGGATTCTTCTTTCGGTTAGGAGGGCAGTGAAGTGGACCGATCGTGAGAGTGTACACGTTTACCTACAAATTTTTGTGTTAAATAAATCAAGATACATTTTTACAATGGTTTCTTTCAAATCAATTGTCTACGTGCGTGCTTTAGTAGTGCCTTTTATTACGCCTAATAATTAAGAATTTGGATTCAATATTTTAACATCTTTTATTAGGTGTTCAGAAGAGTGACAAATAACGACAATCCACTCAGAATTTAATCTTATCAACCTCAGTGACAAATTTAAGAGAATAATTCAGAATTCATTACAATTAATTCAGTATAGAAATGGAATTAATTTATTAAACAATATTGACGCGGTGCACTGCACTACTCCTTGTTGTGAATTGGGATTTAGTAAATTAACAAATACTTTCCGTGCAACATACTAGTGTACTTGTGTATGGTAGCCTGTTGCTCAACTCCCGTTAGAATCGAGCACTCAAGGAGGGTATAATTTGAGTCTGACTTTAAAAGCAGGCGTAATTAAAAGAGAACTGAGGAAATGCATGCATAAAAATGAATGCCATGATAAAATGCATGTTCTTTCTTACTGGCTCTTTTGTTTCCTTTTAACGAACAAATATTTACAAGCATTAAAGGACTTTATATTGCAGGCAGGTGGTAATCTTAACTCCTACTCTACAGGGTGGGTCATAACATTTGCGACGAGTATGGGAGTATGAATAAAGTTTTTGACCAATATGGGCTTTTGACCAATGTAATTGTAGTTTATTTTATTATATACGTAGGGACAGAGAAACTTTACTAGAAAACCCGTCTAATTTCACGGCAAAGTAGTAAGAACGGACACTCGGGTCTCTATGAAGAATATCAACGCTCAGGAAATCTCCCACACTCATTAATGTTACAGGAGTCACCCTAATTTATTACAAACATTACCAAGGCACTAGGCACTGGCATTTTGCTCAGAATTGAAACATGTAGACAAATCCGTTTAAATGTACATTTGCCAAGCTAACCGAATGGCAGTTTCAAAGAAATTCGGAAAAAATCTTGCAAGGCACCGCCAGATGAGGAGTTATTATGCACTCGCCATTCTGGCAACACCTTCCAATATTTGTTTATGATTTTTTCTCTAAACTACTAATTTTATTGCGGATCCGGTGTTACATGCTGATTTCCCATAAAGTGCTCTCTCATAAGCAATAAATAAGTCACGTTAAACTACATACTGACTGGATCATCGACTGAATTTCCGTTTTATGCATAAGATTCGAAAGTTCGGCAAACACTTCATATGTTTTCAACCACACTGTAGGGAATCATAATGGAAAAACAATTTGACTGAACAAACTGCCTTTGTCTGCTTGCACTTTGCAATTGAGACGGAAATTCGTAGTATTTTGAGC